>JARJLF010001299.1:0-86274 GCA_029378395.1 Mycena leptocephala | reverse complement strand
TGCACCGTTCTAGCATTTTAGCGCGGCGCTTGATCTTCCACATTGGTTGGTTGTGCACGGGGATGTGCGCATGTACGCGCTCCCATATCACAGGAAGACATATACGGCGTAGCGCGCGAGATGTATGGGAAAGTGCGCAGAGCGCATCGTTTCCACTGGACTCGCCGCTGTGGACACCGTGTATGGCGGCATCGATGCCCAGATACAGGGTGGGATAGTGCTTGACTATTTCAGTAAGAATCTCGTTCGGAAGGTCAGGGAGAGAGGGCATGGCGGTGAGTCTCAGTCTGACTGACTCATGCGCAGTGATCCAATCACGTGGTAGTTATGTATTTGTCACGTGACACCTCGAACACCCCGTGGCACGGTGGCACTGGCAGGCAAGCGGCGAGGCACAAACCACCGGACTTTGGGCCGAATATAAAGCACCTGATATTTAGTAGATACTTGTTGTTTAAGCCCTGTATCAACCGAATATTGACCAAATATCGACCAATCTAATATTCCGAAGAAATTCGACGTTAAAGCTCGGTTAAAGCTGCATATAATCAGCATATAAGCCCCGATCACAAATACATTCTATTTGCCAAACAGATTTTACCGTGTGTATATAGACTCGTCACCAGTCTGCCCAGGGACGGCAAAACTTAGTGCAAGCACTATGCCGTAGGCAGACTGGTAGTTCTCGGAAGCTGTCATTGGTGTGCGCGTGGAGTTTGAATTTTAACACATGCCGAGAAATGCCGCGCGGCACTCGGACCGCTGTCAATTACATCATTAATTCCGAATATTTCCGCTTCGCTTGCCTCTGCCTTTCGCCGCGTCGTAGTCGCTTTCCGCATCTTCTCTTGCTGCCCAGCGGACTTCCATCCGATTCGCACCTACTCTCAAGCTTGTCCAGCCACCACGTAACCCTGTTTTCCACGCTCTTCGAGCCGGTATTGCAAAATCTCGTGGTCGTAGAAGATGGCAGCCGTCCCACATCCAGCCCCATTACCATGCCCTCTACGGTGGATTTGGGATCCAAACACGATACCTCTGCCCATTAAGGTTTTAGCTGTCGTTGAAATCCTCCGAGGTCTGCGTCTGTCTCCCGCTGAAATGCTGATCACGCTCCTGGGACAGCAAACAGAGTACAAAGCCATCGCGGATGGATTTTATCGGTCACAAGGATTGGAGCACCTTCTAAATGTATGCAACGGCAATAAACTCGGAGCAAAGAAGATCAACGCGTGGTTCGGGACGCGAGGTATCGAAAATCTAGTGCAAGACACCCACCGCGAAATGGACGTGCTGTCGACTATATTCCTTCAATCCACCAATGAAATCACTCCCGAGGGCTCTTAAACTTCGACTTTGAGCGCGACGTTACTGCTGTGTGCGAAGAGCACGCTCCAAAACTCCGTCGCGTCCTCAGGGACGGAAAATAGGATCCGCCCGTATGTTATGCATTCGATTATGCTCGCTTCTGCCGCTTTGATACCTGTTCCGCTATCCCAGTTACACCATGATGGAGCGCTGCCCTTCGCAGTGGCCGACCCATCGCGTTGAGCTGTACCGTGGGAGACTCGGGGAGATCTTCCGGAGACGAAGCACGGGATGAGGGCGGGGAACCTGATGGCGTCGAGGAGCGCGATGAACAGGGGTCGGCGGGATGGCGCTGGTTCGTGTGGGAATAGGTCGTGCGAACGCGGCGTGTCGTCTGTCGTGAATGTAAATCGTCTGCAGAACCAGAATCTATTGCTGCTTCAGAATCTCCGTCCGACTGCGAGTCTCTCTCAGAGTTGGAGTCGTTCGAGCTATGGGAGTCAGACTCGGTGGCAGTGGTCAGGCTGAGATCGTATCCAACAATCACTGTCACAATGTCGAGGGCGTACTCGGAATGCCACTCGTCCGTCTCATTCAACAATGTCGTGATGTCCATGGGAGTTCGCAGAGAATGCGCGGGCTCGCGAGAAAGAGTTGTGATCGAGGGATCTTCTAAAATATCTCCGATACGAAATGTGCACGCGACTGGATCGTTAGAATGACGTCTGAACCGCCAGTCCTCCAGTTGCTGAACCAGATCTCCCCGGTCTGCGACGCGACGATATTTTTTTCGAACACGTTTTGGCTTCTTCTTGGGCTGCTCCAGGTCGGAGTCAGAGTCGGACTCGGTGGGGATCGGACCTGGGAGAAATTCTGCAAGTTCAAAGTCGTGGCAGTTGTCGCAGCAGTACTTGTCGTATTGCAACGCTACAACGAATCAAGCTTTTTTCTGGAAAACATTTGGATGTCTTACCTTCCGGGGTGTTGTCATGATTGAGAGACGCAAGTTGCCGGCGCCTGCACGACTTGGAATGTGTGTAGACAATAACAGCCTGTTCCGTGCGCTCCTCTTTCTTGCTCTTCTTGTGATCAGGATCAGCAGATAAATTATCCAGAGCCCATCGCTCGGCAATTGTGAGAACGAGACAGAAGTCCATCGCGCCCGCCACGCCCACCGCGCTGATCATCCTCGAACATGGTCTTCGGAACACCCAGTTTGAGGATAAAGCGGATGTTCGCAACATCAAATCCCTGTATCTTTTCGAGCAAGTCCCAATGTCGTAGTTGAATGAGCTTACATTCGAGGCGGCTTCGGTAGCAATGAGGATGCGTACATCTCCGTCGTCGGCCTTGAACAACTTCACGACGTGCTCCAGATAAGATTTTGACATGCCAGAATGGTAATGTCGGAACGGTTGCTTCTTGGCAAGATCAGGAGGGAGTTGGGAGTTTAGATGGCGAGAAAGAGCTGCGGCTTTGAGTTTGTCATCCAGAAATACGATGCCCTTTGGAAACAAGTAACTGGGAGGGAATTTCGTAGGCAGCAGGATGTTGAGATTAGTCAAGTTGTCGATAGTGCCAATCATAGGAATTGTAGCGTAAATTAGATTAGGTCGATTTGTGGAGAGTAGCAGTTTCACGGTGTTCTCTGGTTCCATTCGGCACGTTTTCATGACGAGATCTATGACTTCTTGTGGCATGGATGCGGAGTATGCCGTGCATGGAGTTGAGGATGGAAGGTGAACACGAAGCCGTTCGCCCAGATCTGAATATGCGGGGCGGAAGGCCTCTTCCTTTCCTTTTGCTTGACCCGTTGTTAAAATAAAGTGGGCTTCATCGAGTTGAAGCAATCGGATTCTTTTGGTCCATTTGGGATCGTGAATAAGCCGAGCAAACCGCGTAAGATGGCCTTTGAATGTGCCACATTGTTCAGGGGATAGTGCATAGTGACGATATTTGGTGTGATTCTTAATTGTCTGGGTTCTGGTGAATATAGAATGTGGGAAATATTCACCGTCACTCGCCTGCCAAAGGTCTCTGTCTTCCGGAGTGAAGGAATTAATGGCGATTGACGGGATTCCATACTTGGAGAATTCTATGACCTGAACCATTGTAAGCGCTTGAGTCAGATAGGAGGAAGAGAAGGAACATGATTATCTTGTATCAACCGCAGAGGGGAGACTGTTATAACAACGGCATCCTTCTCCAGTAAGAGCACCGGGAGTATCATCGCTAAGGTTTTCCCAGACCCAGTGCTGGAGCGTACTATGAGATTCTTCCCTTCCGCAACAGCAAGAACTGCCCTGAGCTGCATCTCCCTCGGGGTCTTCTGGCCACACGAAGCGATATCGAGATGAAGGAAAGTGTTGAGGACAATGACACGCTGCGAGCGCGTCAAGGAGGACATGAAAGCATATGATAGGGCATGAAATGCATTAAGAGCAGTCTGCGACATCGGAAGGACAACCTTATCGATTAGAGGATCCATGATTCTAGATGTATTCGGCCGGCAAAAGGTGCGGCATCAACAGAAGAAAAAGATTGAATGTAAAGGGTGTGATCAAAGATATTATGGGGCCAGAAACAGGTTTGGAGCGTGAAAAATGAGTGTTAAAGAGAGTGGTTCCACCAAAGAGGGGTATTAGATGCAGGAAGGCGTATACGACGCGTGGAATCGTAAGTGCAAGGCCAGATTCCTGCGGTACGAAAGGCACGAGGAACACAATGAATCCACAGGAGTTGTGGCAGTAGAGTCGGGTCAAGACACGTCCACGCCGCCAGGAAGGAACTTCGAACGCGAAGAAACGCTGGCGACGCGATGAAGGACCGTACGACGCGGCGAAAGGCAGAGGCAAGCGAAGCGGAAATATTCGGAATTAATGATGTAATTGACAGCGGTCCGAGTGCCGCGCGGCATTTCTCGGCATGTGTTAAAATTCAAACTCCACGCGCACACCAATGACAGCTTCCGAGAACTACCAGTCTGCCTACGGCATAGTGCTTGCACTAAGTTTTGCCGTCCCTGGGCAGACTGGTGACGAGTCTAGTGTGTATATGCAGTTCTGCTTATATTTATCTGATATTCGCCGTTTCAGCAGTTCATATTTCCACCAAAGTCCGGTGAACAGAAACGACTTTCTGAGAGCCAAGCCTGGGAGAAATGCGATATTCCTATCACTCTTCTAAATGAATTGTCGCTCGGTCCATCAGGAAAAAACCTCCTTTACTAATTTAGGCCTAACCTTCCCCGACTTTAGATTAGGCTAATCTGGGGTAAAATCCCCAATTTAGCTGGATTGTTCTGTTTACTAGAGTTACCTGTTCGGGTGATTCCATTTCTGGGCGGGAAGTTGGCCAGAAGAGAGGGGAATCATTGCAGATGATAGGTGGGTACAGCTTTCGGGAAATCATTACGCCCAAGGATGGCCACCACCAAAGACAAGAAATGAAATCTTGTTGAAATACTCGTCATGACCAAAAGTAACCGGAAATTAGGAATGGGCCTGCCACTTCAGGTGGCTCAGGGCAAAATCTTACTCCACAATACCCCTGTGGTCTCCCTTGATCTGACTTGACACAAAACACCATCCATTCTGCTTTCATTGTGCTAGATTATCCGTGGATACTCAAAGCTGCTGCTCTCATGGGTCTAGCTTTGCTACAGTGTGTCACAAAAATAAATGTGCACCCCCATTTTATGTCAATTCTGGGCCGAATTCCTTCAAACAAAATTATAGCATGAACTTTAAGTGATTTCATGCTCCCATGCACCAAGAAAACCATACCATACCTACTTTGCTATCCCGAGATAAAAATAATTGGCATAGTCTGAAAAATCGACTTTGTATTAATCAATGCACATTTGAGCTCGCAATGGCCACCACAAACTGGTCACTTTTGCTATTTTTGACCCATTTTGTGTCATTTTTATCCAAAATGGCGAACTTGAGGCCTCTATTGCAAGCTCGAAAGTATGGCGATCCGGATGCACTTTTATTCGGCCGCAAGATAAAGAGCCGATTTCGGCCATCCCGCAAGATAGAGAGGTGATTTGATGGTATCGCCGCAAGATTGACCCCTGATAATCAAGCCGTTTGTCTTGCGGGGAAATCACTGATTCCCGCAAGATATATATAGGTATGTCCCGCAAGATACAACGCGTCGCCCGCAAGATACAGAATTTCCCGCAAGATAAAGTTGTCCGAAAAAAAATTGTTCCAAAATTCCTGAAATGATTTGGGTAATTCCCTAGTGCCTGTTCACCAGGAGTGTGGCACAGTGTTGTGTGATTCAGAGTGGCATACCAATTAAAGAGTAGGGAAACCACTGAAATACTGTATTTCAAGAAGCTTGAGTTGGACTTTGCAATAATTCACCCTTGTGGACTGTGTTCAAAGTCCGATTACCATCACTGACCATCCTCACAACCCTGCATGAGTCAAACGTGAATACCTTGGTTAATTGTAAAGTAGGCATATAGTTCAACTGGCTTCCTTGCAATTGGATGCATTGGAGTTGACACTGAATAGGTATAGACAGTCATTACAACCCTTATAGGTCCAGGGAAATCTCTTTGTAATTGAATCTACACATTTGTGACAGCTGATACCTGACAATGTGAGTACCAATACACAGCAATTGATTTGACTGCATAAGGGTAGAATGAGCAACAAGCGAGGAAATCGGCGACTACAAACACTAACCAGTTTGATCACCAAGGTACAGCACCAGAGTCCCACAAATGGAAGGCCATCTTTCGCAGTTACTGAAAGAGATTGATTCCGATTTTCTGAATCAGTGCGTTTAAGAATTGGTTCAGTTCTGTCCTGCTCGGCCATCTCGGCCATATTGAATGATGCGAGAGATTTTAGGATGGCACGTTTTCATTTACTTCATGGGTTCAATAGGTTCTCAGAGTACCAATATACAATCATTGCACCTAGACTCTGGTTAACTCAGCTTCACAGTTTTCCATCAATTGGATCAATGTATGATATTCGGATGATGACCGCCTGGATTTGAAGTGCTCTAGCAGGATCTGGAACAACTTTTGAGAGGTCTAAGGACGGGAATGGCAGGAGGAACCTCAAACAATTTTGCATCAAAGACCAATTTCCGATTTTCAACCTCACACAGCTGTGCCTTTCTCCACTTGCATGCCATCAAAACAACGGTGGATAGGCCCTAGGGAAATACCTAATTTATTCCAGAAATTTTGGACCAACTTTTTTTCGGACGACTTTATCTTGCGGGAAATTCTGTATCTTGCGGGCGACGCGTTGTATCTTGCGGGACATACCTATATATATCTTGCAGAAATCAGTGATTTCCCCGCAAGACCAACGGCTTGATTATCAGGGGTCAATCTTGCGGCGATACCATCAAATCACCTCTCTATCTTGCGGGATGGCCGAAATCAGCTCTTTATCTTGCGGCCGAATAAAAGTGCATCCGGACCGCCATACGAAAGTGCATCGATTCCATTGAAGTAAAATGTGAGTATGCCTCATTTTTCAAGTACTTTCATGCTGTGATGACCATTTTTTCATAGCATCCAATTCCACAAAGTCGATTTTTCAGATTATGCCAATTATTTTTATCTCGGGATAGCAAAGTAGGTATGGTATGTTTTTTTTGGTGCATGGGAGCATGAGATCACTTAAAGTTCATGCTATAATTTTGTTTGAAGGAATTCGGCCCAGAATTGACATAAAATGGGGGGTGCGCATTTATTTTTGCGACACACTGTATCTGGGTCTCACGGCTGCTGATTTCACTGACGCTCTGCTCTCCTTGGTGGACCTCACACGGCACTGGGCTCGCTACGACCACCTCTTTGATGGCGCCAGTCTTCGCTATATTGCCGCAATTGTTGGTCTTCCGTGTTTAAGATGACGTGCCCTCTGTATATTGCATTGCCATTCCCGGTATCGGGCACATGAACGCCGTGTCCATCCCGTTAGAGGCCCAGTGTGTGCCTCGACGGGTCGACAAGGCGGGATGATTCCAGCTCCATTGAGCGCTGTGTCCACCTCATTAGAGGCCCAGTGTGCGCCTCGATGGGTCGACATTGGAGTGATTCCTCCCTGCTCCACCTTCGCGGGTGGACAGTCTGAACATAGTGTCCAGCGAAATTTTCGTCGGTAATTGATGAACCATTTCCATATTGCTGTTAGCCTCAACCAGTGCCAGACTCCACATTGTCTCTCAGAGATCCCTATGCCTCATCGTATCTGACCTGCTTCCCACCCCTGCTGACGGCGCACGTTCTTCTCCTGTGCCTCGTTTCCTCCAGCTTACAATTTCCGCAGATGAGGCAATGCCTAGATTGGATTATGCAATTTCTAAAAGCTCTACCGAGTCGCCACTGGAAAGCTTTCCGAAGCTTATCCCTACTGCCCCCAGCCCCTTTGCACTCTGCGCCCGTTCCATTTAGGTGTCCCCGTCCACGTCCTTGGTGAGTCTTGGATTGGTCGTTACCTCGCTTATCCTAACTGTATCATCAGTCATCAAACTTTTCGACAGTGAGTTCTCCTCCCCGCCTAATGCATCGTCTCACATGTCCTTCAGTTCCGTCTTCGACTCGAGCTCTCGCCATGCCCAAGAGACAGCGTCTCCAGAATCGGGCCACGCACCGCACAACGCTGAGGGGTGTTCAATCTGCATATGTAAAAGCTGAGAAGATAGTCGGTGATCGGGGACCTAAAGGGATGCGGGATAGCAAACCGGTGGGACAACCCTTGTGAGTGCTGATGAATCTGAAACACGCCATCTGGACTGGCGTCCCTTCACGCCGTGCAGCTCTGGCGACATGGGTGGTTGAAAGGATGCTGGGAGGCGTCTCCACCACAGCCCATGACAGCATAGAAAGATCAGATGGTTTGAGGCGGCATAACTTGAAGCTTGCTGGAGATAGAGATTGTCTTGAGGTCGCTCTTGACGCGTAAGTGAGTCATTTTGAGGTTCCGCCCCTGACTTGAGAACCGCGAGCGCGATGAAACTGTGCGCTTATTATACGTCTTGAATATGCTAGTTATAGCGTGTTGTGGAAACAACACTAAAGCCACACAAACAATATCTTATCACTCCCAAAAGACTAGCGCAATCCTTAGTGGCGCAATCCTTAGTGAGTTCGGGTCCGGGCCGTAGTATGCGACCAGCAGGTTTGGATTGTAAGGTAACAACGAAAACAAGTACTATGAGGCACTAACAAAGTCCCCGCGGCACTTCACTTGGCTAACAACAGCAGTTATCTCTCGCCTGCAGCGTAGGATGAACATTTGTATGAGACGGATACAAGAAGGTAGTGACTATAAGGATAGTTCTATCACTTCTGGGCAGAGTTTGTACTTGGTGTTCACAAAATATCCCCAGCAATGGCTATTCCAATTGCTATATTGAGGCAAGCTGATTCTTCCTTGGCAATTCTCTTTACTGCAGGACTCTCCTGTACAGTAGACCTAAACTTGTCCTCGTTTAGGGACGTTTCCTTCACTTTTATAGTAACGGCTTAAGCCTTGACTGCAAAGTCCAACTAATCGATCCAACAGCTAATGACAGGACTCTCCCTGACGAGTGTGAAGGCAAAGCAGCTGACAGGTCACAACCAATTCTCAGGTGGTTAACCATTTGAAGCTTAACTGATAAGTCCCTTGCTTGACAATTTGAGCCAACAACTAACTTCAATTTATATAGACAAGTTACAAACAGAGATAGTATTCAAATCTCCGCAAAATATGCCTGAGGACACCCACGCCGATAGACGGTGCAATGAACTGGCTGTATGCGGGTTCTACAGGCTGCTTTTATAGTACTAGTACAAACGAAAGGAGATAAACTGACTTGTAGGTGAGTAAACCATTTGTCTGAACAAAGGAGCCAAAGGCAGGGCAACCTATCTAAAAATAGACCCAAACCGAAAGTTGTAGAGCTTGACGAGGGCTACAAGACTTGTCTAAAGCCACTTTGCATGAAACAGTTTCATTAAGCTGCAAATCTCAAAATACCTTCCCGGTTCCGGCGGTTTTCAACCTTTCAACCCGTAGCACTTCCCCGCAATGCACCAGAAAGATGAATTATCATCAGAAATGACGAGATCTCGTGTGCAGAGGTCGCTGTGCACCATATTTTAGATTTGTCTTCATGGAGTGAATTTCATGCCAGAACAGAGTGAATATAAAGTTCACCCTAAAACGCAGTGGAACAAGATTTTGACTCCATACCGTGAAAATTTGGTTTCAGCTGAAAACCAAGTGAAACGTGAATTTCACTACGTTGTACCATGACATTCGCTGCTTCCGTTTTTCACAGTGGAGATTCTGACCAAAATTGAGCTCGTAGCAAGTGTTCTAAGCAAATATCGCAAACAGAAAAAACGGTCCGCACCTTATGTTCCGCAAATGTCTGTAATAGACCATTACAGCTGTTTGCAGAGTCAATGGCACCAGCGATCACTTTGTAAATAAAGAATAAATAAATACTTGCTCTCTTCCTACGCTCATACCAAACTCATTTCTTCACGAAATTCCTCCGGAGTAGGTGCGTTCGACAGCATTTCGGAGCCGCTTTTATCCTAGTAAGGTCTCATTCCCTATTTGTATGGCCATCTACCGGCGTGTTCTGCTCTCAGACAGCCCAAACTCAATCAGTTCTTAGTGGATTGAGATGAAACCCAGCTAGCTTTTCTAGGCTAATTCATACGGAAAATTGGTGATTGTGACGGTCCATTCGAGCCGAATCAATTTCACCGGCAATTCCCTTCAGCAACATTTAATATAATCAAACCCTCGCTCTCGGGGAGTTCACAGCAATAATTTCGATCTTGGCTGCTCAACGTCGCTCGCGGGGAGTCCACAGCAATAATTTGATGGCATGCCGTTATCGAAAGCTCTCCATATCGAGGCAAGAATAGGGTGGCCTTGAAGTGGGATTTTATGTAGTGGTTGTGGTGCCTCCACTCTCATTTTGTTGGATCTGCGGAGGTCGGTCGTTCAATTCAGGCACTTGCAGGTTTTCGCATTGAAATCTGTTAACACCCGATGTCAGTAGCGAGGGCACGGATCGAAAATTTTCTGTTTTGGGATGTTTCCAAAGAATTCCCTATATCTCTGTCAGTTCTTCACTGATTCACATAAAAACTAAATAGATCTACTCAGCTAATTCATGCACAATTAGTGATAGAGAGGAACTTGCGAAAATATTACGTATTAGGTAATTTCTTTTTTGGGGCTGTTTTTGCACTGGATACCGTCTAGCATAGCCAGAACATGTCCCAGTGACCTAGAATTTTGGAAGAGACAGCATGCATACCTGAAAAAACATGTGATAGAGCCATAAGTGAGGATAATTTAGTTACAGTCCTTCTAGCTCCAGTGAAAACATTTGGCAGTTTTTGGCTTTCAGAGATATTGCCAAGATCACATTCATCTGGACATTTCATATAGTTCTGGCTCTATCACTTGTTTCATAACATATACACGTTGTCCCTCCCAAAATTCTAGGTCACTGGGAAATGTTCTCACCATGCTAGACGGTATTGAGTGCAAAAATAGCCCCAAAAAAGAAATTACCTAATACGTAATTTTTTCGCAAGTTCCTCTCTATCACTAATTGTGCATGAATTAGCTGAGTAGATCTATTTAGTTTTTATGTGAATCGGTGAAGGACTGACAGAGATATAGGGAATTCTTTGGAAACATCCCAAAACAGAAGATTTTCGATCCGCGCCCTCGGTACTGACATCGGCTGTAGTTCAATTCGAACAAGTCTTGAGCAGGGAAGCGTAGATGCCATGTTCTTTCGTGGAGATGTGTGCGTCTTCTTCTCGTGGAGTAAGAGTAGTCTTGTTAGAACTCAATTTTGGCCAAGGGAGGTGGGAATTATTGTCCAAATAAACAGAATTATGCGGATGTCATGTCCGTCTGGGAGCGTTGAGTGAATGCATGGTCCAAATATTTGGGCTTTCCTCCGATTTCAAAAGTCAAACGATGAGAAGTTGGTGAAAACGCACTCCCAAAACGGCTCGGGGATCTCGTAAAAGTTCAACTTCCACCCAAGCTTGGATTTTCTACCAAGAACTGTGTACAGTGTATTATATGTAGAAGCTCCATTTGAGGATCATTGTGGGCGCCAGTGGTATTGGTGTGGTGGACCATTCCCAGGATAATGAGTAATGTCGGTCCAGCATCCATCCCCCATAGGTTAGCCATTTTCACTATGCTAGTACATCTTATGTGCACCTTCGTTCTGCACTCCTAAAAATCTCCTGAGCTGAGCTCACGTATCAGTTTCCCGCTACGCTGTAGAACTCAGTCCATTGATAGAAGCAAAAAAAAAAAAAAAAAAAAAAAAAGAGAAAATAAACATTAGTATCTCAGTTCAGTTAGTTAGATCGATACACGGGAGTTGCATAGAAAACCTCAAGAATTTCATGACCTAATTTTGCCACGAGAGCGATCACTGGGTTACATTTGAACCGCGTAACCCTATTGCCTCGGAGTCACTCGTAGTTGTCCTCTTGACCAGAATAATAGAATAAATAAAGTTCGATGGTATGAAATTCATAAATGATATCGCGGTGGGGACTTCAATTGAGGGAATGTGAGCGACGGAAGCTAATATGTTCTAACAGCGTCCGTAAGTCTATAGCCACGCCGGTGCGGTGCGAAAGGTGGACCTTTGCATTGGCCCCATATGTCTCGGCTACGTTATGTAAGCCGCGAACTGTAAGCTCAGAAAGAGTGGAATATCTGCTTCCAGTTAGTTTGGCTTGCTGGCCACAATGAAATACGGTCAATGTATGTACCTAGTAGCCATAGCGGCGATGCAATTAGCCAGCCGTCTCATAGCCGTGTACACAGCAAAGGCAGTTACAGTATGTGCAATATGAGTCTACATATCAAAAAAAGCGTCCCAAAATGGACCGCCCTAAGTACCGCAAGGAGCTGTAAGTACCAAGCCCATTCGCCATTCGTCTGAGCATCTCTACGCGGTCGAAGCCTCTACCGGAAGTGGAATCCCTGCTGGACGTACCCCAGAGGCGGTGTCCCTTCAGCATATGTCCAAAACCTCGCTGACGGGGGATCGAAAGATTCAGTTTCAAATATTTCAGGTTCCAATGCCTGTTGCATCGAAGAATCCCAACTACTCAGGAATGAGGGAACGAAATGAGTAGGATCGAAACATACGGATGATAAACAAGGGTCAAATTGACTAAATATGCAGGTTAGAAGGTTGCTTGAAGCGCGCCGTAAAAACACACACCGACGCCCGCCACCTCACGCCTTTATTGTAAATCATCAGCAACAACTGGCGTTTCCTAGCTCACGAAGCAGGATGTCTTTGAGAGGGTGGCCCCAACAAATGTGCTTTCTAACAATACAATTGTGAAGGCGCCGCGACCCGCTCACTGCCAGGGACAATGTACAGAGGGTTTTCTTCGTTGCCGGAACATACAGTGATTTTGTTCCGGACGCGAGTGACTGATGTTACGTTCACAATCATCAACAATGAGACTACCGGAAAAGGCAGCACAATCAGAATTTACGAGCTGATTGTGTATCCGAACGGACTCTAATTCAACCAGTGTGTCCGAGGATTCACAGGTGATTAGGGCGTGTTCCCGTGTCTCAACTTCCTTTCTACAGAGCCTACACAACCGTTCCGATCGAGGGACGGGTTGATGCGCATGATCGACGTAACGCAAGACTTCAACGGCCAACTGGTGTGTAGAGAGTAACACGGAGGTAATGGCCTCACGTTGATTCTGTTTCTTCACCTTTGTCAGATAATGCCGCATGCAAGAAGTCACTTGGGTCGGTCCTTTGTCCTTTTGTGGTTCACGACGTCCATGTAACAAGTAGAGCTTGTCAGACGAGTCAATTTCGATCTGTAACCATTCCAGCATAAGCTTGCCACCAATTTTGCATAATCCTCGACGTCTCTAGCAGTGGTTTGAGGTGTTGGGCAGTGGAACGGTAGCCTCGTTGCCGCTTTGATTAAATCTTGAGCCCAAGACTTTTTTCCCCTTGCCAATTGAATTGTTAAGAGCGGCGCGGGCATAGTGGTCTTCGTTTAGGCCAAGGAAATAGCGCAGGTTCGCTCCCTTTTGTGAATTTTTTCCAGTTTCAGAGTTAGGAACTTGACTGTCCGAATCTTTCACCGGACGGAAAAGTGCCGAGAAAGGTCCAGGTCATGTTCACTATCAGCAAATGATCTTGGGGTACCCAGAAAAATCGTGAACGGCCAGGCCCTGCACCTTATTTTTCCGAATCGTTTGATCCTACTCTCGAGCTCGAGGGAAAAGGTTGAAAATTGAGCCCATAGTGTTTTTTTGTGGTGAAAACTCACGAAAAACAGAAAAAACGGGCAGCGCCCCAAGTTCCCCAAAGGGCTGCAATAACTGAGATTCGAGTTCGAGGTGTTTATGTGACACGAGGGATTTTCGAGGTTGCCCGTCTGCAGCAGCAGCGATAATTGAAGAATCAATTGGATTCTGTTGAGGGAAGTAGGGAGCGGGCACTCATTGCGAAAAGTTGGCAAACCGGCCGAAGCCGGGTTGTTTGTGCGTGCAATCCCTACTCTGTGGCATGAGACCCCCGCACGTCGAACAAATGGAGAGCTCAGACCGGTAGAGGCTATTAAGAACTTCGGGGACAAAAAATGCTACATTACTCTCCTACAGTGGAAAAATAGGTGTACGGTGTCTATCAATGTCGCGTCCGATACGCAATTAACTACACGGCAGCTTGTTCCTCGATAGGAGACCCTCACAGACCCTCACCGGCTTGCGATGCGTTCCCCCCTTTTTTCACTTCGCACGAATGATATCAGAAAGGAGGTTTCCTCCATCAGTAATTTCTTTCCAATCGATTACTCCCGGACACGGCATGACGCACAGTGAACACAAGGCCCCTTCCCATTATTCGTGATTGGAATCTTGGAGCTCCGCCCAGATTCTATGACGGTGTGGTTCTGTTCCTGAAGCACGGCGATTTTCCGAGACAGGTCATTGAGTTTCCTATTCACTTCTCGAAGTTCATCGAGGATATCCTGCTGTTTCATCAACTCCTGATTTCGATAGCGTCTCTCCCGCCATTGCTGGACAAATTCAGATGAGATGGATCGGTTTATTTTAACTCCTTGACATACCTGTTGCATCTGAAGAATATCCAATGTATTTTGCGACATGCTCCGACATTCAATTACTTATAGACCCCCATTTTATATGTATTCTGAGCCTACGGGACCCGAATCCGACTCGCTGAGTATCAGCGAATAAGATCGATATGTAATTTATTTGCAGTCTTGTACACCTTTCTGTTCAATAACGAATACTTCATTTACCCCTCATTAACCTGAACCAACACCATGCCCATCCGAGGTTCAGGTTGAACTCAAATTTTCGAATCGGATTTCTCATGTTCAGACGATGTGTTGGTTATCGCAAACACTGCTAGTTGCCTTCATGCTCGCAAGGTTTATTTTCACGGTGAACGGCAGTCGGCATCAACCATTGTGTGACCTGGCGGCAGCGTGGCACAAAGTGACGCCGGTTGGCGTTAATTGGCGGCAGTGTCGGCGTCAAGGCGTCATTTTCACCCAGCCCCGAAACTGTGAGTTAGGTCGCAATGGAACAGTCATCCAAATTTCGATACGTTCCCGGTTTGTCTGCAAGAAACATTTATGGTATTACAGCAATCGGCAGTACCGAAGGCGCGGATCGAAAACATCTTGTTTTGGGATGTTTTCAGAGAATTGTCCGTAACTCAATCAGTTTGTCACCGATTTGGATGAAATGTAGGTAGATCTGTCGAGCTAATTCATGCGCAATTTGTGATAGAAATGAATTCATAAAAATATCATGTATTGGGTGATCTGTGCTTTTGGGCCGTTTTCGTGCCGAATGCCATCTAGTATGCCCGGAACATGTCCCAGTGACCTTAGTATTTTGGGAGGGACAACATTTATACCCGAGGAAACAGGTGATAGAGCCAGAATTATATGAAATCCCTAGATAAATGAAATCCTTACAATATCTCTGAATGCCCAAACTGCCAAATGTATCCAATGGAGCTAGAAGGACTGTAACTAAATTCTCCGTACTTCTGGCTCTATCATATGTTTCCCAGGTATACATGTTGTCCCTCTCAAAATATTAGGTCACTGGGACATGTTCCGTGCATGCTAGACGGCATTCGGCGCGAAAACAGCCCAAAACACAGATCACCCAACACATTATATTTTTATGAATTCATTTCTATCACTAATTGCACATGAATTAGCCCGACAGATCTACCAACATTTCATCCAAATCGGTGGTGAACTGATTGAGTTACGGACAATTCTCTGAAAACATCCCAAAACAAGATGTTTTCGATCCGCGCCTTCGGTACTGCCGATTGCTGTAAACCCGAGTTAAAGCACTAAAGAGTGGATGTACAATTTATGGTATCCGCAAGGTCTGGGTTGTTTGGATGCAATTCTTGAAGCAGCGTTCAATGTAAGTTGCCAAGATTAGAGGTTATTTGTTTGAGCGGTCCAACTCCTTGCTGAGTTCCAAATTTCTTCCATAAGTTCTTTCGAAGATGATATCCAAAGAGCGTGAAGCAGGATCAAAATGCTGCATATGTTCCCGGATAGATATCAGTGATTTCGGCTGCACCTTACCATCAGTATATGCATCGGAGGTAGGTACCAAGCAATATAGCCTTGCTGGCTAGGATACCTGGTAGAGGAGGCTTGCTTTAAAGAAGCTCCACATCTGACAGTCCATCCTGACAGATCTTCATCCATAGAATAATCCATGTTGAACCATCCATGTTGGTGCCCCGCCAACATCATTTCTCCGCACCAAAATTCTTTCCGCACCATATGGCCCCCAGCCTTGGACTAACCCGTTTGGTGTGCTCGCTAGCATGAGTAACTCATGTCACTATAACATTGTGTAACGTGACTGGGATAAATCTAGAGAAAACTACGTGTTATTCGTCCAATTCGAATACAAGTCCTGTTTTCCAACTGTTCACAAGCACGGAGATTCGGATACTGTACGTGGGGAACAAGTCATTGACAGATCAGAAATAATGTGGGTGAAGGGTGAAGGGTGAAGGTTGAATCTAACAAAATGGTACAGGACTTGAGAAGAGAAATACTGAGACTATGTTAGATTCCAAGATTCGGACTGGAATTGGAGAAAGACTATTGATGGGAGTTGAATATCACGATGTATCGTTACAAAATATTCTGGGAGGTACAGTACATATAGCTATGTATCCCTGCATCGAACACCGATATGGATAAGTGGAATCCAATGAGAAAATGATTTATAGCCACCGGATTCCTCGCGAAGCTTCCGAATGGCCAAATGCAATGCCTCTGCTGCCCGGGCCGGATCCGGCGGCGACAGCTTGAGTAGATGCTCATAAACATCGCTGGCAACTTGTGGTGCATCGTTGTCCATAATCGTCCACCTGGTCGCGATTACGCCTCGGTAGCCCGCCAATTGCATCCCGGCTGCAAGATGGACTGACTCCTCTTCGAGGCTCTTATCACCGGTTGCGGTCTGGCATGCAGAGAGAAATGCGAGATCGGCATGGGAAGAGCCAGTTGGATGATACTCGACAGTGTGAGTCGTTCGCTCCCAGCAAGGAGAAGGGCACTCTGGGTTAGGTGGGACACACTCTGTACACCATGGCATGCAAAGTGCACCCAGCTAGAATCTCATCCCTTGCTAAACATGTTCTGCAGTTGCTGTCTGTTCATCCAGTCACAGAACAGGCAGTTTTCCGTGGGCAAGCTGTTGAATACAATGGATTTCTTTTCGGGTCCCTGGAATGGGAGTCTGTCCGACTGCAGATGGCTGAGAAACAGTGAGTAGTTGCAGCGCCTTCTGCGCGTTGGAAAGGGAACGAAAGCCTTCGATCAGCGCGGTCAACGAGGGTGTATAGGAAGGAATCACGAAATCGGACAGTTTCGAGCCAAAGTCATCATCCTTTCGATACAGGCCTGCAGCATGGATAGGAAGAAAAGCAAGTGGACCTGTCGGACACCACCAGATACGGGGAAGGCTCGCTTTTGCTGGAGTCTAAAATAGGCCGGTAAATATTAGAGTGTTACCTGAAATGAATCACTCACTGTAAAAGCAAGTGCATTGAGGACAGGCTTAACAACTTCCTTCCGTAGCTGAGAAAAATTGTGCGCAAATTCATCTTCGGGATTCATTTGTCCTTCGCGTGTTATGTCCAATCTTTCACTCCGCCCCACGAGATTCCCGAGGGATTGTGCCATGCTCCCTGCATGGTTGGGCTTAAAGTCATTCAGAGGGATATGCATGACCTCACCGGGCTCTGGTTGGCTTGGTGGCAAACGTCCAGTCAAGTTCGGACTATCTGTTGAGAGGGGAGTTGCAGCCACAGTGTACGCTTCTGAGCCACGGTTGCTACTACGCAATTTGTTCTCTAGTGCCTTTGCTTCAGGTAAAATCTGAGATCTTGAATTTTTCTCATTTGCAGAACGGAGCCATTTCAGATGGTATGACTGTAAATGGCTTTCAAGCTGTCATGTTTTGTCAGAGGAGTTCAAAATTATTGTTGCATTGAATACACCTTATAGAAATGGTTTCACCATTTGCCTCGCTGTTCCACATTCGAGCACCCTCTTTGAAATTTGGGGTAGGGCATCAACCCGTCCCGTATTTTTACGGAAATACGTCCCGTAAATACGGTTACGTCCCCGTACCGTCAGCCAGGTTGGTTCAACCTGTTACGGTACGGCAACGGCACGGGTCAAGCCGTAAACGCGTACCCGTAACCGTCCGTAAACGCGTTTACGGGTTTTCAAAAACTGGCCGGCGTCGCTGCAAAAATGATGTCTACACCGGCAAATAAATCCATTGGCGCCTCTGACATGACGGGGACCCTGTATTGCCACAGGGGCGGACCTGCAGGGAGGGCGGATCCCCTCAAAAGGTCGACTTCACTAGCCGCTACAAAAAAAGGGGATCAGCCGCAACGATCTCCAACGAGCTAGCCGAATATTTCAGACTCACCAGCGTCCCCGAACCGTTTGAGACGGTTGATCCCTTGCAGTGGTGGTACAGTCGGCGCCGGCAATTCCCTCAACTATACCGTCTGGCGCGCAATGTTCTCTGCATACCTGGTATTTCTCTTTCACCTCATCACTGCATTGATGATCGCCGAGTGACCAATTCATTGTGTAGGCTCCGCCGTTGCCGTCGAACGGATCTTTTCGGGTGGCCGCGATACAATTGGACTTCGCCGCGCGAGTTTGAAGGCTGAGACCATTCAAACTCTTATGTTTGTCAAGGCCAGGCTTCGGTTGGCCCGCAAGACAATTATTGGCCTTGTTGGGGACGAAGATGATGTTTGATTGCCATGTCCGTAGCTTCTATACATCTGTAACCTTGGATCTCGGCTGCTCATATAAAATTGACCGTAAATACGCCGTAAACGGACGGTACGTACGGGACCCGTCCCGTTTGACCTTTCTTCGTGGGTCTTTACGGACGGGTTTGGCCGTGGCGTAAGAAAAATACGGCGTAATTCATACGCCCGTGGGCGTATTACGGACGGGTTGATGCCCTAATTTGGGGGCTTGTTGGGAAGATTGAAAGCAGGAAATGTTTGCATCATCTTTGTGAAGTTTATTTTCTCTTCAGCTGAATGGACAGCCATCACAGCGTACTTAGTTCCCTGCTGCTCTGCTAGATATGCATGCTTGAATGTTGAATCAGTAGATGGATTGTGGGGAAGAATCCTGCCATATGTCGGGTATTTTCCGGCAGTGCCAATATCCCAACACTTTCGCCACCTTGGACATATAGATCACCATTGATCCAACCTCGAAGAATCGGAGCATTGGGAACCAAATGCCTTGCCGAGTCCAATGAAATCTGCAGACGATTTAGGACCTCAACATTGTAATGCCCTTGATAAATTTTCCCACTACGATTGAGGGTTCCAACAACCAGGTTGTGAATAAAGACATAGCCCTTGATACGAGCTGCCGCATGTCGAATTGATGCTCCAGACTTTGGCATTCGATCTCTGAGGTTTTTATGTATGGCACCTTCGGCATTGTTGGTTCCACGCGCACAGCGATAGATCGGCAGGTTGGTCCTGCGCTCAATGCGCATCTGATAATAAAGGGGCCGGAGAAAATGCCGCGACTGCCGCACACTGACGCGGCATTGACGCGGCACTGCCGCGGCGGTGGCTGTGCTATTGCCGCAGCGGGGGTGAAGTGCCGCGCACCGTTTAGCTCTTTCCACAGCACGTTCCAGACCTCAAATAAAGTTGGGGAGATGTTTTTACACTGAAATACATCGTTTGGAACAATAAAATTCTCAGGCAAAAGTTGGAACATATATTGTGACAGCCCGGCAATCGATTTCCAACATGAAGCCCGCGTCGCTAGAGCTGAAAAATGGAATAAACGAATCAGGTGAAGGTACCTAATGCACTAGGACATAAATTTACACAGGTGACCAGCCAAAACAATTTTTTGTCAAAGCATGGAAAGTTTGCGCATTTACCATATAAAGGTGGTTGATATAATACACGAGAGATGTTAAACCACACACTGAATGAACCTTTTCACCTCACGGTCCCCTCACTAGTCAGACCTGACCGTGGCAGTCGCCGCGTGAAGTCCCCGCAGTGTCTCGTCAGTGCCGCGTCACTGCACATCGCTCTACTTCATGTGCAACCACAATTGCGGCTTCAATGAAGACTGGGCGATACAAAAATGGGGCAGACTGCTCAGAGCACCGTGTATCATACTTTCGCAGGGGATTTTCAGGCCGACTGCAGACATCTAGCAGTGTGTTGACGAATATTCTGTATTTAATGTGTTGCCTGTTGAATTACCAGGCGATTAAAATCGATTTTTCGTGTTCCTTGAGGTCCAACATGGTGAACAACGCCGCATCAGTTGCTTCGATTTGTGTGGCAGGTTTAAAGGGGGTGTTGTGTTCAGCTAAAGATTCAGTCTCAGTGGGCAAGTAGCGGATACAAAAAGCGGATTCCACAGCACCTCTCAAAAATAGATAGCAACCGTCGAACACTGGTGTGAAGTTTTCCAGAAGAATGACTCCATGTGAATTTGAGAGAGTCTTTCTCGTCGGCCGATCATCGTCCAATGGCCAGTAATCTTCATTTATTTAGATTCGGCATTGATACTTCTTCATCTTTTTTCGTCAGTTTCACCCTCCGTACGGCAAATGGCGCACTGCCGCAGCAACACGTCAATGACGCCTCAGCCGCGTTGGTGCGCAAACCTGCGGCCACGCCTCGTGTCTATTAATCATTCAACAATGGGTCGAATAGGGACATGTTGAACTGCTGGGCCATTGCGGCGGCACAATTTCTGGACCCCATCGATGTTTTTATTCAACCACAAGAGAAGGTCAGCCACTCGTGATACCAGCCAATAAGAAACAGTGCTGGCTGAGAGGACATTGGTCAGCTAATTGGCGGAGGGGGATCTCCTGGTTGGTGAGTTTCAGATCAATGTGTTCTGGGTACGAATGAGGGGACTTGATTTCAGATTGGGAATAGTGGAACAATTCGGGGGCAGATCCACAACAGTACCGCTACACGGACAGAAACCCATTCCCAAACCACACCAAAACACCTCAACTTGCTGTTCCAGGAATCCACACAGCCACGCTCACATGCAACCGACGTCATCGAACGAAACGACAACGGGCATGAAAAACAACCCACGAGCAAAGAAGTACCCAGGTAAAAGGGGGAAATAACCAGCTGGGAAGTTGAACAGCCTGATAAAATCCGAAACAAGCAATGGGAAAACAACCACGACGTACTATCCGACCCAACGGGTCTGAAAATGCACAATGGTCCTGAATTTTTTTTTTTTTTTTTCACTGTCTCCCTTGTACCTCTGACCCTCCAGATTTTTCCAGCTTTGTTTTATATACCAACTGACCATGATCCTATAAACATCTAATAGAAAGGACGAGGGCAACCCACAGGGAAAAAGTTGCCGGTGCATCAAGTTTGGTGATCTCAAGGTAAGTGACCTCGTTCTCGCCTCACCGATGACCTTGAAGCCTGTAGAAAATTTGAGAGGGCCTACAGATGACATACAAAACTTTCTGCCTCTTCACATTTTCTTACCAGTGCGGGGTTGTGGCTTGAGGGGTGCAAGACGTGACAAAGCGTGACAAGGTTTAGCGGGTCACGTTTCGTGACCATACGGCTCTTTCACTCAGAACACAATAAAATCTTTCTGATAAAAGATTCTGAGGAGGCAGAATGTTTTACATAATGATCAAGGGTTGCCTCAAATTTTCTTGGGGAGTTTAGCCTAGCAGTGAAGCGAAACCACTGGCACGTACACACATCAACAAAGTTGATGTACTGGCAAGTGTTTCTCATTTGCTTCTTCTTGCTGTTTCCCCTAGCTATTTTACACAGCTGTAGACAATTGGTATGGAAAACAATCTGGGAAAACTCTGGAGGGATAGAGATACAAGGGAGAGAGTGAAAAAAGATTTTCAGACCCATTGTGCATTTTCAGACCCGTTGGGTCGGATAGTATCTGTAGATTAATGCACAGGTATCAAACTGGCAAAGAAAAATGGCGGGGGAGAATAAAACCAACGAGCAAAGAAACACAAAACAAGGAACAAGGGCGGGAACAAGTAAATTGAACGACCCACAAGCAACGGGAAAATAACCAAGTGGGAACAGCTGAGTCTGATAAAGCATGTAAGGCCGGCGAGCGGCACGGCCCGCTACCGGATGGCAGCTCCACCGCACCTCACGGTTCAACAGCGTTCAACCTTGGTCCGTCGTGCGCATTGGCGTGGATATCGTCATACGGACTCATACGGACTCGTACTTACTCTTGGGCGCTGTTCTCGCCAATTGGTTCCTCGTTACCTCCTTCCGTCGTTATGCTCTTTTTGTATAAGTACTGTACCAATTCTATCGAGACCTCTGCGCGTTTGCAGAGGGTCACTGTGCATCGTTCGGCTCAAAGTCCAACATTTCTGCACAAAGACCCCTCAATAACTGAGCAATAGCTTTTCAGACTTCATACATAGGTCCCTCACACTTCGTACACTACAACCTCATTCGTAATTCCGTATGCGGGGAGACAGAAGCCTTGAGAATCGCTGGTTCCATGGAGATGTGGCCAGCATTTGTGGATAATTGCAGGATTCTTGATCATATTGATCGCTCTGCATAGGATAGCACGGTGATTTTCAGCCCCGATTGCCCAAGAATTAGACCGTCTGTCTACGAGAGACTACCCAAGAATTGCCCCCCGTGGACAGGTCGTCCGGGACCGGAAACCTACTTCCTAGTTCTATACCGACTCGGTGAAGTCACTTATCCACAAACGTTGTCCACAAATCAAAGTGCACCTGATTTGTGGACAACATTTGTTGAAAAATCGGGGTTCATTTCGCCGAAATGGTTAGATTGCCGAGGGTTTCGCCGGACGGCATGCTCGGTCTTAATTAGGCTCGAATCCAGCCTGAAGGTAAACCTGTCGATAGACAGCTGGTCGATCTGAGTTTAAATTCGCAATACAAGGCGGCCTTGAATGCGATACTGTATTTTTTCGTTCAAATCGACACCGGGTGTGACGCGTGACCCGGTTGGACCATTTCGACATTTCGACATGCAACAGGATTCAGCGTGACCGGTACCAAAATATTCGACACGTCGCCAAAACGGTGTAATTTGGGTATGAGTTAGGCCCAGAATATTCTGAGAATATATTTCGCCGCTCCAAGAGCAAGTAGTGAATTATTTTCCTGAGAGTTTTGGACTGGTTTTGGACGGAAGTGAGCCAATAAATTCCTGTGTTATTATTCAAGAGGCCGGCGCCATACCTGCGGAGAATTCCGCCATACTTTCAGAGTCAATTTCAGTCTTGGTCTGCCAAATATAACTCGCGATAAACAGCTCAAGTTAAAAGTGGCCGCTGAGCCTCAACTTAGCCTCAGGCTCACTACCTGTTCTGCCTTCAAACTCAATCGCTCCTACTCCATTTGAACTTCGGGGTCTCATTGATTGAGTTTTCTATACTGGCAGTATCAGTACGTTATCGGTCCAGTCTCCCCCTAGTTTCCGGCAGAGTTTGGTTCGAATCACGGCAATTTGTGAAAGCGTGGGTTCCGGCCCTAGCGGCCGCCGTCATGGGAGTCTACGCGGAATGAGAAAACATTGAGGCACAAGGACGGAGAAGCAAACCTCACTGTACAACCTTTTATGCTGCCATACTTGTGACCCCGCAGGGGAGCGCTGTTTGTACTACGACTTGGTCGTTGTTGGTTTTGACCTCGGGTGGTACGTGTGGGACGTGGACGTAGATTTGGCATTGGGAAGCAAGACGAGGTGGATTCGGAGCATCGCTTCTAAGCAGTGTCCGCAGCAAGTCCGCAGGCAGTGTCAAGACAGTGGGATTGATCCGCGCGCAGTTGATCAGATCAGATCCGCATCACCGGTCCGATAGCCGGAAATAAGCGCCCAGACTTGACCTCCCCGGCACAGTTCAGCTCGTTTGAACACTCCAACCACCGTGCGTCCAGGGTGGTTCGGCGTGTCGTAGCTGAAGCAGACGGATGGCAACAATCCTTGTTCGCATTAATTTGATGCCAAAAGATCTCTTGCTGGCCGGTTGAGCCACTTGGTGCAATCAGTTGAACGGCTCGCTCTGAACGGAAAGGTGCATCGACCGGCAAGCTCCGAGGTCATGGGTTGTCGTTGTTTGGCGGAGAGCGAAACGGTCTGAGGGCCCAGAGGAAAAAATCCTGAGAGACAGTTCCGCTTGAAATTTCGCTGGCTATCAGGACAAAGTATCATTCTGCATCGTTGTCCGGTGAAAGTACTAGAATCCAGGTCCTACAGCGGTTACCAGTCTAGTATTTCATGGCTCAGAATTGGGAATTGATCACCAAAGATCGGCCTGAATTACAACCATGATCAGGTGCACTGAGACATGAGTATTGTGGTATTATGAGGTCTGACGATGATGACCATTGATGAATAAAAGGATAAATGAGCCCGGGACTGGGCCAGCGATTGATTAGGAATTATTATCCATCCCAGGCGAACCGGAGTTTTACCAATCCATATACCAGGGCTGCTTTGCGAGCAGTATTATTCATACTCTGACCTGACAGTTATCATCGTCGGACTCGTTTGTAAGACAGCAATTATTTAGTATAAAAGCACCACCACTTGTAGTAGATAGGCAGTGAATTATCACCCCAGTTGTTGGCACAGCTGGATCTGACATGAATCACTGCTCAACATTGAACAGAGGGCATGTACATCGCAAGATAAGGTATATGGGGGTAGCCAGGACGTATTTCAACATACCTATGACCGAATTACCACCTCCATCTCCCAACAAGCCCTCCAACAAAAACCCTATATGCGCGCAGTCAAAAATAGGTCGTTTGGGGAAGCAGGCAGCGCTGACCTGGGAATCGGATCATTAAAATCCCACTGCTTGCATTACAACTTCCCGGGCTGCATGCAACTGTAAATTTGTGTGCAACTCCAAAGTTTTTGCTTTCATCCCCAGATTTCTTCCACTTTCACATCTTTGAGGTTACGCCTTTCACATTTGCAGGCAACTTTCGGGGCGCGTCCCGTTATTGATCGTATCACTCCGGCCATCACGACCATGGGTTGGATGTTTAGGTTATTCTATTTCCGGCAGCGGAGCTGGCGTTTGGGTTGCATTTTCGGCGCTTTGCGTTGCTCATCACATTCGGCTTCTTATTTTTGTTCAGGTACGGTGGGCATCTTCCCCTGTATCATCTTATTTCTTGGATTAGTTGATTTCGGCGGCCTCCTCTCATACGAGTTCAAGTTGTATTTTTTGGAGAATAACCATCCTATGCTCCAGACTCCTGGGGAGCATATAACCGAACTCAATAGCCATGTAGTCTCACCACGGATTGCAGCGCGTACTCTAGTGTGGCTACACCCGGAAATTAAGGGGGCCTCCTTCAATAGGATATGTACCGATATTTTTCCAACGTGGTAACTATATCCAGGGTAAACCCAAAGCCCGCAATCGTACCCATTGGTTTGTCGCTGTTCACCCTACAGCTATATTGTATGTTAGTAAATAAAGAAGTATAGGAAAGAGATCCATGAAACGTACCACATTAAACAGGGGGTTTTATCCATGCGTCCTCCTCCGTGGTTACATGGAGAGGATACCCGTTACGATTGGGCAAAACCACCATCCGCGTTACCAACACCATGACACCCTGCAGACGTGTCAGCTAAAATTGTACTCGAGGTAGGATATTGCGCGCGCGGAGATCATTTCGCCAGCCACTTCTGGCGCCGAGACTATCAAAAAACAGAAGTTGTTGATCCGGTATGGACACAATAACGAGGACCCAGTGTTCCTCCACAGGTCGGTGGATGGGTATCAACTATATCGGTTTCTCCCAAAAGCTGGTGCCACGAAGATGGCGCCAGAGCTCGTCGTCTTTGGCCCGATAACATACCCGCGGAAGGTCGTAGGTGCTCGGAACGGCGCAGCGATTGGCGATATGTTGGACTGGGGATGTTGGGTGCGCAAAAATATTGAGAAGCGCCTCCGCAATGGTATTCAGGCTATAGCCGTTGAGGCGGCCAGTGGGCGAGATCACGCGGTCGAGGTCTGCGGGCTCCATTTGAATATTTGGTCGGCCGTGGAGGCCTACAACCATGCGAGGTCCACGACGTTGATTAATTCACACGGAGTCGTTGCGTTCAGCCATGACCTGAAGCATCAATGGGTTTGCCAACATGAAGGCCCGGCGGTTGGTACTTACATAATACGTGAGCAACCAATCGTGAATTAAGCGGTCGAGAGTAGGAGTAGTGATGCGATTAACCTAAATATAGTATATATGTGGAATAGTACTAGTCAACTGACAAGTCTTCACAAATGAATGTACCCCCTTCCTCTCCGTTCCTTATACCGATGTCCCGTCTCTCGCCCTTGCCCGGGGCCAAGGAGATGCGGGATCTGCTCGATAAGGCTCTTCAACACGAGGAACCCGTCGTATTTTTGGCCGCTTCTTGACGAGCTTGTTAAGACTGCGCGCCGTCAATATTATTTAGGGAGCTCGATGGGAGAGCACCGACTTTTGAAGATCGTCAATGCCCATGTATTGGGGCTCGATCTGCTCTGCGCGCGCAATGTCGGCTGCTTCTGCGAGAATAGCTATCGGCACGCGGAACGCGGGACACTGGAGAGCCTGGCCAACAGTCAGAAGAAAATGAAAATAAAAAAGAGGCTTCTAAAAATATACTTCACGGTTCTCAAGAAATGCTTGTCGCGCTGGGGGTACTTGAGGCCAATCTGGAGCTGCTTCTCGTAGGCGCCCGGCTTCCTGCCTCAGATCACAATCCAGATGAGGTGATTTCTCCTGGCCCATTGAAGTTGAGTCGGCTAAAATTTGGTGAAAGAATGGGGGTTGGGATTTCCGGCGCAGCTGCCCCTATCACTGCGTTCCGTGGCCGGATCCACCGAGTCGGTGGAGCTGGGCTGACGTCAGTAGACCTGTGCCGACCCGGCTCGGCAGAGTCCGTGGAGCCGGGTCGGCACAGTCAGCCAACTCGGTGGATCTGGCCACGGAACGCTGTGTATCTTCTTGTAAGTAGTTGACGGTGCGCAGCGCAAAGATTTCTAGGCAGCGAGGAAGGAGTGAGGAATGAAGTGCCCACATGGGTGCTAGACTACGTAGCTACGCTATGAGTCGCTGTGGTGGCGCATGTAGAAACAGACTCTCACCAGTAGTCTCAGATTGATCGCGCACAAAATTGCCCCATCCGCGCCCTGTAATTGCGGAAGGGTCCGTCAAGATAACTAGTGATCCGCTGAGGCGCGGTGTGCTCGCGAAGAAGACCATATCGTAATCGCGCTTACGCTTCCCCTTTTCCTCCCAAAATTTTTTCCCTCATTGTTTGGGCAGATCTTGGTATCAGTCGAAAGGCGCCATGAAGCTGCATCTTCTGGTGCTATTCCCATCGCGATAGAGGAAAAATTAAATGTTTTTGAAGGCATTCTTTCCTGAAGGGCCGTCAGCCACCGCGCTGACGCTTTGTTCTTGTTTTCTGCAATATCTATCCCCTGCCTCTCGTCACGTGTTAGGCAAGAATTGCTTCGCTTCGCTCGCAATCAAAATAGAATACCTCAATAGCGGCGGCACTCACTAACTGGTACTACGTGCAGCAGCGTCGTCTTCCAATTCGGCGCGTGTACACTATACCGTTATAGAGTCTGAAGATTCGAGCGGGTCACCCCGCAGAAGGGATGGGTCTTAAAAGTTGCCCTATATATGTCAAGCTAGCTGGTGTACATAGTCGGGAACGGCAAAGGCGCCATTGACGAGGTACAATCTTCTTCCCGCATTCTTCCATCTTCGCCACTCAATTGCCAGTGAGTGCCTCGACAGTATTATCCGCGTGAGCGCACGCCAGTACTGCAGTGTTCACCAGTCTTGACCCGAAGGTAGTGTCGAAAGTCCAGGCTTTTCTTCACTAATGTGTTGGTCTCCTGGAGCGGTCCCTTTCAGCTCTTCTATCTTAATGCCGAGCGCATACAGTCTGCGTTATAATTTCGTGTCGGAATTTGTTCGGCCCGGTCTGAATGATATCGTGCATCTCGCACCCTCATTCGGGCCTCCGGGGATGGGACCCCCCAGGGTTCGGGTGTGTGGCACTCATTCTCCGGTATCTGTGCGCCCATCAAACATCTATCTGAGTCGGTGCCGCTAGGCATAAAAAGTATGGAGCTCTTTTGGAGCTCTTTGCCGGGGTCATCACAAGGTAAGAGAAAGAACAGTTTCTAAGAACCTTGAGTCCTGTGGCCTGACAAGGAAGTACCGAGCCTGTGAGAAATCTGTACCAGGATGACGCACTGCGGCAACAGAGAGTCCAATTCTCCGTGTTGCTGACGGGGAACTGCCTCATGAACGGGACTCCGAGCGGAGGTTTCAGACAAACAGCACCAAATACCGGTGCGATGATCCGAAGCTTGATGGACGACAGACGCGACGCCGCCGTGGGGCAGCGCAGCCCGCTCCCTAGGCCGAGCAACGACCTGGCATGCGTGCTCATTGCCCAACGGCGGCATTGAGAAGGTAAGTCAAATATATTATGTCGTGACCCACAAATATGATGCGAGCCTGTTTGAAATATGGTGTCCGACTCATATTTGCGACCCGGAAGCATCAACAATATATTTGCTACCAACCTTCTTTACACATTTGTGGCTTCTCATGACTGTGTAGTCGTGTCGAGCGTGGAACCGGTCAGAGCCGAACCTCACGCAATTTCCCTCTAGCTCTAATCCGCTTACAGGACTTACACATGCCACCTCATGGTTAGTGGGGGCAGCGTATCGTGATATTTACATGAATATGAGGAAATCATCATGTATGTTCAGAACTATACAATTGAAGAACATGAAATGTCCTCAATTCCATGAACTGATCGAGGATTTTAGTCAATGTAATGGTGGTACTTATGATTGAACTATGCTCTGTGCCAAAACACACCATCGCATAAACCGCCGGAGCGAAGCGAAGGCATATCTTGTTCGAATTTTAAGAGTAGCACCGCGTCACGATCAGATTTGATTCAGGGCTTGAGGTTTCTTGGAAGGTCCTTGCAACAGGTGGGCAAGACTTGTAATGCCTTGCCAAGGGGCGGCCAGCCTGGGAGAGCCCTGTTAAGTGCTTTACACGACGCGTCCAAGGCTGAGCGGCCTTTGCTGGGGTCACGAGGCGGATCGACATTTTTGGTGATGTAAGCGGCGAGGGTATCCTGTGGTGGGTGAAAGCCCTCCGCACGCGCTCGGAGATCCCCGGAGCGGAGAATCACGGGGACCGGGAAGCGTCCTCTGTACCGGCCCGAGGACAGCTCGGTGCCGAATGGTTGTCTTGGGATCGAGGCGACACTCACAGCATCGACGACTCAAGAGACTGCTTAGTCTCTTATAAACAGATGCTACAACAAAATTTGAGCTCGTACCTCGCTGAGACTGCTGCTGCTACGGTCCCCGACAAAGAGGCGACCATTGTTCCAAATTAGGGCTGCTGACCGTACCGTATACGGGTACGGCCATACATTTAACGGCCGTATTTGAGCCCACCCGTACCGTATACCGTTCCGTACGCCAGAATCCAAATGGTCCTACGGTACGGTACGGGTTGAAATACGGTCGTATACGGAATACGGCGGGCAGGGGAAAGTGCCGCTGTGCCTATGTAAGTGCTGCAGACTGTCGCTACGAAAATTCCGACTGCCACTGCACTGCCGCTCCCCCGCCCTCATTTATTGCAAAATCTTGCATAGTTTATTGCGTGGAGCCCTAGAGGTAAGGGACAATGGTGTACATAAATAGCCTGTAATACACCGGGATACTTCCTCAAACCGACGTTCCTCGTGCCGTGTAATCCTACCCATCTATGATTGCAGACAGAACTTCATGACAAGCCGTAATTTTGATTGTTTCCACTTGGGATTGAAGATTCAGAACCCCAGAACCTTGTTTTATCAACAAAAAGTTCGTTTCGAGCCTTGTTGTACCGTGGGAAAATAAAACGCAAAATTTGGCCGACTGAACAAAAAAATAGTGTACCTCTTGGAGCCTCTAGCACATTGGAAATCCTCTTGGCAAGACATTTCCACGTAAAAAGTGCATTGAATGGCTCTCCATGCTCCTTGACGGTCATTGAGGCCGACATAGGCACACCTATGACCCGAAAAAGGCAATTGATGCAAGGTACAGCCACCGGCTACTACCGGCCCGGACCGAAAACGCAAAATCTTCCTGACAAAAAACATTTTTTCCACTTTTCAAAGTTTTGCTCCGAGGGATCTATAGAGGACCTTCTTGTAGTGCTATTCACACGATAACATTGTATCTCGATAAAAACTGGGGTGTCAGTAGCGATTTCCAAATCGGGACAAAAACTTGTCACGAAGTTTGGTCCGCAATCATACCTACCAGGATGGTGAAAAGCGATGTTGTGGTCAGGTGATCAATTTGCGGAGTGAGGCCGGCCAAACACATGTTGGCATTAATTCCTTCGTCTTTCACCTCGACCAACCTCCGACCTCGTTTCCCCTTCCAAGTCGTTCTTTGCCCACTGGCAAGTGATGGAGGAGACCAATGCCAAACCCTTCCCAACCAAGATAACTCAAAAGATGACCTGCAGTAAAACCATTGCCCATAAGGCTCGGGTAGCAGGTGCCAATGAAAACATTCATTTCGATGTGAATCCGAGATCATTTAATCCCTGTTAGTTGCCGTCAAGAGCAGCCCGGATTTCTTCGATCTCGATCAAGAGGAGGAGGACGAGGGTTTCCCACGGAAAATTCTGGCTTTTTCCCCTGATTCCAGTGACTTCCTGACAGTTTCTGATAAGTCAAAATGTGGTGACCGTCTGAGGGTATGAGCGATCATATCTTGTTTACCATGACTAATGTGAGGGCAGCCTGCGCTGCTATCCAACAAGGAAGAAGCTACCTCTGGCACTGACGACGCATCGAGTAGCCAACAGCTTGCACCACTCGCAGACATGGAAGAGGAGATGGAGGTGATACTTCTAGTTCAGGTCAGTAGATGCACTTCATTTGTTCTGTTTCTCAGCAAGCGTGGGTGGGGAGACTGATACCACTGAAGGACGGGTATACCAAAAACGCGAGTCCCAGCAATTCGTCGCGAATCGTGGTGAAACGGCCGGCGAAGCGAACCACGCCGAAACCAGCCACGCCAGCGAAGCGGCCACCAACCACACAGCCGGATTCTGGGTGCCCCATCCGCGCCTTGAAACGTCAGCGTCTCACAAATGTCTACAAGGGGCACCAGCCGGTGGTAGACAAAAGTTCACTTCCCAGCGGTGCGATTCAACCCAAGTCTCGGCGTACGTTCATGGACTATGTTTTAATTCCTCGGAGACGACCATTTGAATGAAGATAGAGGCATAGAGGGCATCGGGGACTGCGTGAAAGCACATTTCAGGGTTTACGTAGGAGGAACTATTGCGCTCTTACCAGTCACTAGACACAAGATAATCTGCTGCCCAACTTTGCTTACTAATACAGGTTAGTGGTGTGGAACCCTTGTAGGATCCGCAGAGTTTTTCGAGGAAGGGTACCTGGTAGATGTACAGTCACGGTGGAAATTGATGCATCGCCCCATGCGTGACGTCACCGCGTGGGGCGATGTTGCGGTAGGTCTGACCCTCGGCCTGACCCTTTCCAAATTTGGAAAAGTCCTTCGTTACCATCGTTAAGGCTCGTGTGCAATGCTAGCAAGCATTACCCGACCATAATCCGAGGTTCTGAGTGGTCAAGACGAATTTCACCCGCCTACAGTATCAATTTTGAAAGGTAGTCAGATTTACTGGTTTGGAAAACTGCTATGTGAATGACGGGGCAACCCCATCTCCGAATCCCCAAATGGCCTGTGAAAAGCTCCATAGTGATACCGATGTCAGATCATGAATTAATGTAACATGTGTATGGCTCAAAACTGCTGCGGGACGGTCAGAATTCAAAATTGGTCAAAGGAATCAATGTTGGCTTTGAAATGAGAAATGTGGCATAATCTGGCAATGTATGGCAAAGGCCATCTGTTCAATTGTACTCACACTGCACAGCACTTTGAACATCCAAGGAATGACGTGGAGAGCTTCAAACATGCTCCGAGTCATGGCCAGGATGGGATAAAGAACTTCCAAATGAGTTTGCATTATAGGGCTGCTTGGTAGACGATATCGACTTGTATATCCATTCTCCCAATGATCCGATTTTTTTCCTCATTTTTCTGGTGGTTCTACGAATTTAAAACTGGTATTCCAAAAAAGGAAATCTGGCCTTGACGAAACGGTCAAAGCTTGGTCAAGGGGTCTTGACGCCCGGTCAGACCCTGTCAGACCCCGTCAAAGACAACACTGACTGAATACAGTATGAATATATTTTGAATATATTCAAATATATTCTCCTCACACCTTACACAGAAAAAATGCATCAAATCTTGCTAAAACAGGGGGCTGGATGTGTGTTCAATGTGTTTTTTAATTCCTCCAGCCACAACTATGCAAATTACCCGATCCAAAATGACTCATCCTACCGGCATACAATTCGGTTTTGGATGGAGACATTAGACTCGAACCAGTCGGTTTCTGACTATTGATGATAGTCGATCAATAGGGCATCAGAATAACGACTCACAAAAAGTAACCGCAATGGGCGTACCACTTGAGAAATCAGGTGGCTCTGGGCAAACTGTTACTCCTTAACTCCCCTGGGGTCTCCATTGATCTGACCTGACAGAAAACAATCCATTCTGCGTTCCTTGTCGTAGAATCCCTTAGTGGACCCACCGCAATATTCTCGCTACCGAGTAAATCTGATATTTCAAACGGATTTGGCCTAGGCTAGTGGACGCCATGCGGTTACCGTAGCCAAATAAAAGGATGAGAAAGCGATGTTTGAACAGTACAACATGAGACCTGAGTCTCGGATAATTTCGGCCAGCCCCAATATTTCAGGGAGCATCACATTTCTCATACTCGGCACAATTTCTGGTTCCTTCTTGCTCCTCTTCCTGCTGCACTTGTTCCTTTTCTCATCGAGTTCCTACGCGATGCAATGTCAGAAAAGCGTAGAATCTCAATCTCAACACTTGCCAGAACATTGGGCATCGATCGACATGTCTTGTCTCGGCGCCTTCAGGAGGCAGGCATCTCTACGAAATTTTCTGCACTTCGGAAGCAAGATCTCGATGAACTTGTCAAGGGCTTTCAAACCGTGAAACCTGAATCAGGTGTTCGATACCTGATAGGTTTTCTTAGGAAACATGGGTTGAAAGTCCAACGGCCGCAAAAACGTGATATGGTCTGTACGAACATAAGAGACCGCAAAGGAAATCCGAGAAAATGGCAGAAGATAAATACACACCAGATGTACAACATATTCAAAATTTGCCGCAAACGATGAAGTTTTGCGAGCACGATAAAATATCGAGTCGCATCAAGCGAAGTACTTTGGCCGGAGATTTTGGTCAAGACTCAAAACGAGTTTGTAGAGTGGCAAGTTCCACAACCCCAAACAACTCCACCGCAATTTTATTTTTAAGGTGAAGAATCATTTTCTAAGACAGATTTTTCAACGGCTTCAAAATTGAAGGAGTTATAACTTTGTTGATCAGTCAATTTGGGACTGCTGTTGACATAAAAGTGTCCACGTCCTTTACTCGGGAATAGCAGAAGACCCTGGCAAACGCGCAGGGGAATCTAATCGAAAACAGTACAGCTAGATACCAGTTCGGGTCCAACAGTGGTACAGCATTGGACAGGAATTGAGCAAGAATGAGTCAAATCAAGTCCAAAGGCAGGCTAGTGTGGTAAGGGGAAGAAATTCGTATTACACTTTATTTACTGCTTTTTGTATCACCATCTGTACACATGTTGTAGACATGTATAATATCTACAACTACCCAATTTTATAGCGGGATCGGGGCAGAAATGAGCCCAGCGCAGCGGTAGCGGAATTGCGGCGGCCAGCAGACAACTGCCCAATTTGGGACATTATGTCATCCCGCCCTGAAGAGTTTGGCAAACAATGCGATACACGTTGGACACTGTCGTCAACGACGAGCTCGCATCTGCCGGCAGCGCTGCAACATTGTGGCCACTATTTACTGAAAGGGAAGCATCTCTCGAATGATATATCATTAACCATTTACCACCGAGAGTGTTTGATATAACACGTCCACTCTCTCGGGAGAGTGGATGATATATCACACTGCCATATACTGGTGCCACAACACATGTCCTCAAAAACATTGGCAACCACAACGGCAGCACAAACACAATGTGTCACTGTCTGAAGACTAGTAAACGTCATTAAGCGAAAACATCTTAGAGAAACAGATTGCGCAGCTGGCAGTGGGCGGGTGGCGGGCGGCGGCGACGCGTCTTGCTTGCGGGCGGTGAGGTGATTGAGGCATACATGGCGTGTCTATTAGATTCTGAGAAGGGAATGCAAGGCCGGTGGGTAGATCAGACGGATTTGATGAGCAGCCTATAGGAATTAGAGCATATTTGCAGCCCCCAAAAAGCCACATCACCAGAAATTGATGGGCTGATTTCTGAAATTTGTGACAACCAAACCGGGAAGTCCCATCAATCGCGTATGATTTCCACAGCGGCGCGCTACTTGGTGCGCTCAGATTGACCCTACAAAGCCAAAAAAAAAAGCCCTGGAAGTACTCGCTGAACTACAGGGCATAAATATGGGCAGTAATTGACACGACGCGTCTTGAACACATCGGTGAAGGCCGACAAGGCTCACAAAGTCACATCAGTCACTCGACATCGGCTATCTGAGGGTTGATCCCAGAAATTTGAGCGAGGTTGCAAATATGCTCTATTCACTAATCCGACTATTCAAAGGAGCCTGTAGCATTTTCTTCGCATGCCAAACAAAAAACCATCAGATTTCGATCGACATCAAATTCTATCAAATTCTTAAGGATCCCGGGTTAGCCGTGTACTTCCCTCCCTTCGTCTTCACGATGAGGATTCACAACGCCGCCATCTACGACCTGCTCTGTGATATAGCCACCTTTGCCGTCGGGCCCAACCTTAGTCTCTCACAGACAGACGCTTCAACAAAATGGAGCTCGTACCTCACTGAAGTCTGTTAGTTACCGCGCGGGTCTGATGGTGTAGCTGCGCTATTACAGTACACAATCTTAGGTAGTCAGAATTCTGGGGGTACAATGTTCTGCATCTCTCACGGATGCAGTCGAGTTGAGTCGTTACATATCATACTAAGGATCCCATAGGGCTATTCATTATTTTGCGTTTGGACCTCGAAAGATCACATGACTGACGCGCGAATTTTGTACATTGAGTTCTGAAGCACATTCGGCAATTCTGAGGAGACAGAAAACTAGACACAGTAATGGAAACCTATTATGTGCCAAAATCTCATGAAACGACGCGTTTTCCATGCAAACCACTTCGCGACTTCGTGTTGATTACGTGAGATTGCGTAATAACGCGGCTACACGATCAGACCCGCGCGGTAACAACAGGACTAGTCCGACCTCGCCTCCCACATCTTCCCATTCGACCCCGACCTACGCACCTGGACGATCGGCCTCTATTCCGCTACCGCGGGTGCGGGCCGACATCAGAAAAAACCGGACTCATCCCATCTGGGGGTGTTTCCTAGGGCTTCGACTGATGCCGAAACATCACGAAACAAATCACTGAGTGCTGTCAAGGCAATATTGGGCACCCTCGATGCCTACTGGAAGGCTTTACGACCAATTCAATGCAAACCCAGTGGAAAACGAATGTCTGCATAAGTGGTTTGACACGAGGTTCGTTGACGTCTGCGGACGGGGGTCCACGAACGCTTCGTTGACGGACCCTCGGAATGCAGTGATTTAAAGTCCCAGGGCTACCGCATCCCCCCACGAGCGCATAACTTCCTATCTGCGGGTGCATGGGGCGCCTGCTATTTTTGGACATCAAATCAGCAGGAAGTACCGTGTCCCCGGGCCCTATGTCTCTTGCTCACGTGGACGGTCAGCATGGGTGTTCACTTACTGGGTTATGAAGTTGTACTCGAAACTTCCGCACCAAACTTCTGTTCTTAGGTCTAATCCGTTACAAGATTGTCATTCACTGCTTTATTAATGGCTACTCTCGGTTTGTACTCGGCATTCGTGTTCATGACAATAACTGTGGGGCAAGCGTCCTTCAACTCTTTCAAGACATCAGTGGGATCCATGGCTACCCTAGCCGCGTCCGCAGTGATCATGGTGTGGAGAATATAGAGGTAGCCATCTTCATCGAGGAGCTTAACGGGAGCGGTCGAGCTGTCGATGACAGACCGGTCGATCTGAGTTTGAATTCGGGTAACGCGCCGGATACCATAAAAGGCTATTAGATAAGCATACTTTTGCAAACAACGACAACAAAAACGCAAAACATTCCTTTATCCTCTCAAGTTGAATATTGGGCCTCGTTGAAAATTCTAAGGTCTTCCATGGTTGTGATTCATCCTTCTATAGATCACGGAAGATGCGGCGAGTACAGAGTCCGGTCCAATTGCTGCATACATGTCCCCGGCCTTGTCCAATAATAAATCAATATACAAAGCAGCTCTTAGAACATCATTTCATTCAAGTCCTTGGAATAAATGGCCGGTATGGCCTTTGATTGTAATTGTGTTCAACCGCATCTCGCGGGCACTGATTCGCCATAGGACAATAATTTATTTGGTGGTAGCTGCTTTTATTAAGGAGTAGGTGACTCGAATGGTGGAATACTAAGAGACTGAAGTAATGATGTAGTTGAACTCAAGTTGAACTTGAACCAATGATGAACAGTTGAAGTTGGCACATCGACCGTAATTTATTTGAATGCAGAACAAAAAATTCCACCATTCGGTGCAGCAAGCTGAACATCGGGAACTTGAGACAGTGTGTTTGTTTGTTTAACACTGGGTTCTGGAGAATGCTTTCCCATTTTGGTCCGTCAGATCGTTTTGAGCTTATCCTCCACCGTTGAGCTTGCATCGGGCTTCCATTAGGGCAACCCTTGACTTGGAAAGGCCATTTTTTCTCACTATGAATTTCTTTGAAACGCTGTGTATTGCCCAAGCCCAGAATATTGATCCCTTCCAAACAACGGGACCAATATGTCCGAAACCCGCAGCGGGGCCGGAAAATGACTGTCCGAAAACGTATATAAAAGCTCGGTTTTGGACGACAATTCAGTATCTCGCGCTGTGATTTCTGTGCCATTCTGTGCAAGCCCATTTGGCCTCTGCTGCCCCATCCTGTGCAAGCCCATTTGGCCTCTGCCACCCGACTGCACTCCACTACCGAAGATTCCCGCATTGTGCGTTCTCTAACCCCCAACCCCCCCTGACTCCTGAAGATAATGATACAATCCAGCAGGTACACAGTGAGATCGCTGAACCGCTAAGCACACACACTCTCTCTTTCAAGCAAGCAACATTCAGCTGAGTGACTCCTCATAGAAAAAGCAATACCCCATTGGTCTCAATATCGACAACCCCCCCCCATTTTGGGGCTTTGTTTTTCTTTATCCCCTTCGTTTTCGTCGGCTTGGCCCTCTGTTATATTGTTCAATCACAAAGCCACGTGGCAGTCCCTGACTGAGGTCTGATCAGCTGCTTTCATACTGTTCATACATATTGCACCATGAATTGGGATGAGCAGAGTGAGGTTTTCTCTCTTGTTGAAATTCTCCGAGAGAAGCCAAGGCCGGGTGACTTCTAATTTTCCAGGGGCAATTTGGGTTCTGGGGGATCGAGGTCACAATCCGGCAAGTTGCGACTTCTGTTTGGGCTCTGGGGGATAAAAGTCGCAATCCAGCAAGTTGCGACTTCTGTTTGGGTTCTGGGGGATTGAGGTCGCAGCCTGGCAAGTTGCAACCTCTGTTTGGGTTCTGGGGGATTGAGGTCGCAATCAGGCAAGTTGCGACTTCTGTTTGGGTTCTGGGGGATCAAGGTCGCAAGCTGGCAAGTTGCGACCTTGGTTTGGGTTCTGGGGGATCAGATTGAGCTGTGGCCTGGCCAGTCGCAATTTTTTCTGGCCAGTCGACAACGCTTGCCCCTGATGGTAGGCAGGACAACCTGGTCAGTTGTCTTGCCCCCTATCAGGCCGTTATCATGGGGAACAATCTGCCAAATTGTCTGCCTGATATCGGTGCCGTTATCGGTTGGTTGTGGGCTGTGTGGCCCACCTGATGAGTTCAAAAGAACGAAACCAACCTTCGACGCCCCAAGTTCCTGTGACATGTGGACCGCCAGCATCTCGGAACCTTTTGGGCCGGTTGGCAGGGGGAAGCTGATTTAATTATCCTTGCTTTGTACACCGGCAAAATCCCTGGAACAGGCGTGCGTGAAATGGTACCTACCTACTTACCTACCTACCCAATTTTCTTCTTTTTGAAAACTGTTTTAGATCTGCTGTCAGGAAATTCCTTCTCAGATCGGTTTCAATGCGCCCGGGGGTACATATATGTACCCAGATGTCTATACAAAATTATAATCCGCCTGAGTACAGTTCTCCTTGCGCATCAGTATGCTCTGCCGAATGAAGTATAAGGCGGTCAAGGATATGAAATATTTTATTCAACGCGACAGACCGAGGCATCGTGTAGTATGTTGTATCGGTTAAATTGGAGCCTTTCTAGGTGTGAGCTTGCACTGCATTCCGTGATCCGGTAGGCAATCACTGTGAAAAACGGATGACGTGAATTCACGGTACAACATAGTGAAATTCACGTTTCACTGGAATTTGGAGTGAATCTAAATTTTCACGGTATGGAGTGAAATTCGCTCTTCACTGCCTTTCAGGGTGAAATCTTGTTTCACTATGTTGGACCTGTGAAATTCACCCCAAAATCACTATGCCCAGAAAGATGTGTGGAATGGTCTACAGCACCATTTCATTGTAATTCAGCTGTCTGGTAGTGACCTACCGCCTTCTGAGGTATTTCCGATCGATTCTGAGGGTTCAGATTTTGAATACCGCCGGCTCCGGGAAAGTATTTTGTGATTTGCGGCTTAACGAAGCCGTTTCATGGAAATTGACCTTAGACAAGTCTAAGAGCTCTCGTCAAGCTCTACAACTTTGGTTCATAGTCTATTTTTAGACCAATACCCGAAAAAGACCATTTTTTGTTACCTACTTGCATCTCAATAATATCTCGGTCAACACCAATTGTCAGAAGAAGAATATAGTGATACCACTAGTATAAGGCTGGTTAGTCGAGTCAGAGGCAAGAGGAACGCTAGAGGTAGTATGGCCATGTTAATTTCTTCTGGGTATATGGTTGGTATAGTCTAGCGGTTATTCTGTGCATGTAGTCCTTTTGTCCGTTCGCGCGAGGTCGAGAGTTCGAATCCCGCTGAAAACATTCTTTAAATAATTTACCACTGGATTTGGAGTACTAGTAGTCAGTAACGTGTAGTGAAGTCAACTAATCCCATTACAATAATAGTGAGTTGAAAGTCAGAACATTGACTAGAGAAGTAAGAAAGTGGTTTTTTTCTTTTGCAGGAGTGTCGTTGGGTTTCGCGACGAAAATCAGTGAAAATTCACTCAAAAATGGGGTGAAAAGGGTAATATTGTACGTGAAATTTTTCACCCTATTTTGCCGTGAAATTCACTTTTGTACCGTGAAATTCACTCAGTTCTACAGTGAATTTCACCCAGTAAGTACGTGAAAATCCGGGTGAAATTCACTATTTCCGTGGTTCACAGTGAATGTCTGTTTACCTGGGCTGACGTCGGTGGACGTTGGCCGACCCTAGTCGGCAAAGTCTGCCGACGTCATGTCGGCAAATCTGTGCCTACAGACACGGTGCATTGTCTTATCAATGTTTAATTTCTCCACTCTAGATCTGTTTCGGGCTAACAGGCAGCAACGGCACGAGTAGAGCCTACACATCTGGTGCGTTTCCCATCTCCAGCAGTGAATGATTAAACTCAGCATAAACTTCAAATAGGACATCATAGTAGATCAGCACCATCTGACAAGCGGGATTTTCCAGCAGAAACGCCACTGATTGCTGCACCCGCTACAGCATCTCATTTGAATTTTGAAACGACTATGCACCCCTTGGATTCTATAAATGACAATTCCATTTACGGTTCTCGCTCTCTGGGAAGTCATAATAGTCTCTCGTAGACAGACGTTTAAACAAGAGAGGGGCGTACCTCGCTTGTTGAAGTTTTGAAGAGGATCTGGTCTGATCGTGTAGTTAGCTCGACCCCCGAGTGAGCCCCAAACCGTATAGCACATGTATTTGACGTGGATCTACCTATTGGAAAGATCAGATATCACAAGCAATCTCGACTGTAACAAGGCGGATGCTAAGAAATAGGTTCTTTTCTTGGGATGGTTACATGAGAACGGAATAAGATGCCGCAATGTAACAAATGATACGTCAATGGTACAAACGGGAAGGGGGCGGAGAGAAAAAAAACCGTAAAAGGCGTTGTGCTAGGATTCGAACTCGGGCTAGTCACTGGTGTTGTGGGTAAGTTTGTCAGCGAAATAATAAAATCCCAAAAAGGAAAGAGGGAAGGGAAAATGAAAGAAAAGAGAAGGAGAATTCACACCTCCTGTTCCGAATTTGGGTTGGAAACTTATATACATCTCTCTCTATGTATCTGCGTCCTCGGAATATTTTTTTTGGGCCTGCGGCGCGAGTTTTGACCAGCGGGGGTTTCCTTGAAGACCTGTCAAGATAATTGTGAGGAATTGCCTCTTTGGATTAAAGGGCTCGGGTACTCGTCTGTTGCCGTTGTCGGTCCCGTGGTTGATGGAGATACTGGGCTTCTCAAAAAGGAAAATTCGTCGGCCCGGGTAGCAATTGATGTACAGCTTGGGCAAACAACGCGTCAACTTTCGATAATTCAATAGCGGGAGCTGGCCTGAATTGAGATGCAATACAACATACAAAGAATCATGAAAAGCAACAAACCTCGCAATTTTCCGGCAACTAGTCTGAAGTTCAAAAGTAAGATGAGATGGGATTTGTATTTATTAGGAAATCCGGATCACTACACAAACTTGACATTAGACAGGTTGCGCAGCAGCCACACGAGCCACCAGGTGGCTGCCGATTTTCTGCTATTTGCCCCACTTGGTCTCGGTCTGTTGTCACCCTCTTTATAAAATTAAGCACTCGGTCTGTCTGAAGCTTTTAAACTCCGCAATCAATCCGCACTCTCCGCTCATCGGAACCACTGGCCGAAACCTGCCCTAAATTACGACATAACTTATTTATTCCTCACTGAGTATCGGTCAACCTATTGAATATCACTTCAAATTCATTCGACAAGAGCTCCGCAGATGAAATGAAGTGCCAGCGCTTTCAGACATGCTTAGTATTTGATAAAAGAGAAATATATTGGGCTGGATGCCGTGCGATCCGACGAGCCGCAAACGGCTTCAATTCTAATTCAGGATACATGCCGCAATGTGCTGCACCCACACACTGCTTCCATCACTTCTCTTTCAGATAGACTCACAAATCTCCGTGGATTCTCCGCTAAGGACTACTTGGCCAAGCTACATCCAAATGTACACTGAGTTTGAGTTAGTGTGTACTTACCTCAAGAAAATCTTGACCCTTTTGCCGAGCACGTTTAAAAAGTGGATGGCGGCCCGCGAAGCGGGCCGTCAGCCACTTGTAAGTGTTAAAGAGGGACACTCGAGTGTTAAATTAGTCCAGCTAACATCGAGATAACATGTAGGCAATGTGGCGAAACTGCACATTTTTTAGCCACCTGGTGGCTCGTGTGGCTGCTGCGCAATCTGTCTATTCAAAGTTGTATGGTGGAAATCCTATGTAGCTGAGGTCAACAAATACTGGAAACCCTCTGCAGAAGAATCTGCCAAACCAACTGAGATTTCAACTTGTGTAGACGAAAATGACAGAGAAGATGGTGATGAGGTCGACCGAGTAGTATTATTAAAAAGTGAGGAGAATTACATTGGATCAGAGTCAAAGGATGATTATGTGTACAGACTAATCACATTTTCAGATACCTCGCTCTATGATTTCCTGCAAATGACCTCACGCAAGAAGAGAACCAAGAAACAAATGAAAGAATTTCTGAATAGTTTGGCCGGACGAGAGGAATTTGGTGCAGCACCTGTCAATTCTGCAGAGCCTGATGATGACGACTTTATTGAAAAAGATATTGATGACGACCAGGAACAAAAAATTGGTGATAAATCAGACGCGGTGACAATGCATCCGTTTGCACCCGGTCATCCTCTGTACCGAACACATTACTTGCGATGTGATCCCTGTGATCTGGAGAAATGTGTGCCTAATTTTGTTGGTGGCTCACTCCCTCGGATGGATGAGGGAGACCGGGAATATTACTGCTGTACCATGTTAACATTGTTCAAACCATGGAGGTCTGGGAAACAACTGAAGAATGAAATCGATAACTGGGATGAAACTTTCAGAGAACATAAATTCACTGCCAAGGCATTGAGGTTAATGGCCAACTTCAATGTCCGCTATGAATGCAACGATGCGAGAGACGATTTTTCAGCTATAGATAGGCGAAAGCGGTGTGCATTACCGCTGTTCTCTAAGGGACAATCAATCGATGACAGCGAGGATGAGAATTCTGATTTTGGAGAGTATGGTGAGGATGAAGCTGGTATGGATTGAAGTGTACCAGTTGAGAAAGGGCCCAAACAACTTGCTAGAGAAAGATAGATGAATCAGGCAGAAGACATTGTGACCACTTGTGGATGGACATTCAGACATAAATTGAATGAACCTGCACAGCCCAAATTTGTACCGCACATGTGGACATGTGGACATTGAAGGTAATAAAGTTGATATGCAGGGGGCCAATAGTACTATATTTTTATGGTACAAGTCGAGTTTTCAGTTGGAATCCTAATCCCGATGTGTTTTTTGCAGATTTGCAAGGACCGGGATGCCGAAAAAATGGGCCCCTGCCGATTGGCCTGGAACTTGCAAAAGTAGGTGGATTCTCCTGGAATTTTTCAGGTCTATGTGCATGTTTGCACTTCCCACATACTTTATCTCTGCGCTGGAATTCAAATCAATTCGAAGGCCAACGAATTCAGCTTCGGCCCCGGATCACCCCGCTGTCAAAGTCACGCGTTTCAAAATGCATCTGGGAAACCCCTCCGCAGAATTTTTTGCGAATTCTTCCGGAAATTTTCAGAAAATTGCAGTAGTCGCTCGAATGAGTACAAAGACAAAAGGCGCACTTTGTTTTCCGTATTGTAATGTGTAGTCACAGACGTCAGAATACACACGGAAGCAATGCAGAAGAATATCAATTCGTCCAAAAGAGGTTCAACTTGGCCTTACCGAGCACCGCCACATTGAATTAATCGGGTTTAAAAGATTGTTTACTCAAGTCTAATTGGTGAGTCAGTCCCACAGGACGCCACGCACGAAACTTACCCGTAGCGTCTTCACCTCTTAAGTAGGTCACAATGAGGACGCGGGAGCACGACCACCCCTTGGGTCGAAAGTGTTATTGCTCCTTCGGGTAAGTAATACCGTGTCTCGCAGTGCATCACGCGCTGACCGCCTTCTCCCCAGTGGCCGAAAGAAGGGCTCGAGGTAGTCTGTAGTTTACCGCGTCACCGGTGATCGCTCGCCCGCCTTATTACTAATCATCGGAGTTTGAATTTCTTGCCACGGCCTTTTCCCTCGCAGTACTCTACAGTGGTGCTTTTGGGTCAAACAAATGCCTGTGTCGGATTATAGGTCTCACGAAGGTGGGGTGGTGGGTTCCCACTGGGTTGTGCATTTTTAAACGTGGTTCTCAAACCTGTGTATTTTTTCTCAACCTGTGCAGAGGAAGTACTCATTTCTGGGAGACCTGTGTATTTTTTGATGAAAATGGGTGTGTAAATTGCAATAATTATGAGACACTATTACCCCCATAAGGTAGCTATCGATTTTGATTGAATCGAAGTTATGATCAGGACGGTAACAGATGCAGGCCAAGCGATTTCTTGTCACAAGTAAGTACATGCATGACGAGTGGCCTGCAACAGGCGCTTGGGAAGCCTAGATAGAGGTAGTTACCCGTTTGGAACTGCCCCTCCTACTCAGTTTTTTGTGGGTCAAATGTCCTATAAATCGACGAGATGCTGGCTGGATGTGCATGCATAATTCCAGAACCTGCAAAGATTTGTGGAATTTACCGGGGGTTAAATTTCTCTGGGTCCCTGAGAGAAATCATTCCATGCCAGAGAGCCTTATTCCAGCAAAAAAAATGGCACCCATTCCGCTTCTGAATAAGGACGAACCAAAATATTCCGGAGGGTTTAAATTGAGAATTGCCCCGATGCGTAAATATTACACAACTCGGTTCGCCGGGGGTCAGTTTTTTCTGAGTCCCCCAGAGCACTCATTCCATGCCTACGAACCGTATTCCACTCAAAAATCCGTACCCATTCCACTTCTGAACGAGGACAAACCAAAATATTCCGGAGGGTTTAAATTGCCCAAATACGGAAATATTACACAACTCGGTTCGCCGGGGGTCAATTTTTTTCTGAGTCCTCCAGAGCACTCATTCAATGCCTACGAACCGTATTCCGCTCAAAAATCTGTACCCATTCCACTTCTGAACGACAATGAGCCAAAATATTCTTGAAGGTTTAAATTGCGCTCCCTGTGCAGGAGCCCACCACACCACCACCTGCCCCTGCTCTACGTCCAAATCCAAATGCGGCGTCGGGCCGCCGGAGCGACCACTTCTCCCCCTGCTGTGCTTAGTATGGTAAGTAGATTCCTACGCTAAACAAGTCTGCGCCCTTATGGGCTGAAACCTCACCTCCATCAAGGTCCCGCAGACGTTCCCGAGCCCTCCAGAATTGTAGCAGAAGCGATGGCTTTGATCGCGGCCTATGTCGGCAACAGGAGCAAACTTCAGGAAAGTGCTGATGACGTTGAGAGATTGCCAAGGCTCAGAGGATCCGATGACCAGGTTTGTGGATGCGAGAAAGAGCGGGAGCCGAGCTTGGAGCAGTGAAGATTCACCGAAGTCGTCTAATCGAGCGACAGAACCATTTGTAAGAGAAACGAGGGGACTAAGTGTGAGGCGGTTGTACGGATCGCAGCATGCCAAAGATCAAAAGGGTATATATTAATGGAAGAAAAGAACTCAAAGACTTGAGGGAACACCGGGCCCAAGGTAGTGGTGGTGTCTCCATGGTAATGAAATGCTCTAAAAGCCTATGATGTGAGCCAGAACTTGTTTTTGGGGTGGATATCTTGGCCACAAAGACTTTATTCAGCTTTAATACTCCTAAATTCAGATTCAAGTTGAAGCCCGCCTTCGTTCTGAATGCCCCCCCCCCCTTCCCCCAATATTGGCCTTCATCTTTCCGTTCTGCACACCGAAACTCTGCCGCCTTCGTCTTGCCCACGCAGCTGCTTTCATTTTTTTTCCTTACCTTCACTGTTGCCTACATTCCAAGCTTTGCATTATTCTGTGTCGCCGTTGTCCTAGGCTTCATCCCACTCATAATCATCATCATTGCCCCTCATAAATAGCCTTCATCCTCACAAATCCTGAAAAGCATAAATGCCCTTTTGCAGCTGCAGGAAAAATCTGCATAGGTCTTCATCCTTCTCCCCAGCGCCCAATCCTACATTCTGCATTCATCCTGCAAATGCTTGTGGAAAATTTTGTTCACCCCGAGATTTAATGTGGTCTCACAACCTCCCTAAGGCATGGAACGAGTCCGGGTCAACCCATGATACTCGTGGGTGGATCCGTGGGAATACTCGTGGGAAACCCGACCAGCGGGTCTGGGTACCCGTGCTGGCGGGTACGCCACGGATCCGAGTTCAGATTCTGGGAAATTTTCAACCAAACCCGCAGGTACTACAGAGAGCAGTTTTTGGATGGCTTGAGATTAAGAGGCTTGTGGCTCTTGAGACGATTTTTGAGGAGTCTTGAAGTACGCCGAGAAGCCTGGCAGGGTATTGAGGTGGTTTTCAATCAGCAGCGGGGTTTGCAGTGACTCGATGACGGCTGATTGACCTGGGCCGATTGCGCCCGATTCAGGGCGATAAAGGTCGGATGGAATGTATGATTTCAGGCATTGATGCATCAAGAGTACTGGCATAGACGGAGCGGGAGGCCTAGGGAGGGACGAGGAGGATTGACGTGGGCGAAGGAAGGGAGCGCAAGGTGACGTGGCTGGTCAGAAGATGTAGCCAAACAAAGACACTGTGGATATTGAAGATTCTGAATACGCACCCATTTATTGAATTTCAATTATGGGGCCAAGTTTGTCGACTCAGATTTTAGAATGTCAAAACGGAACAACGGTTTGAGATTGTGCTGAGATGGCGAAGATTTCTGAGTAAAGGTTTGATAATTTACTCAATGTAGCTCGATTTGCCTCGATTTCTCGATCTACCTCTTTCTAGCTCGATTTCCCTAGCTGGACTTCTCACTGGGTCTCATGCTTCATGCCACTTAGGGTTTCACCTGTTACTGTTAGACAGCTTTCACTGCATTTGGCACCTGCCACAAACAACCAGCACCTGCTGAAATATTTGGCCCCCGCCAAGCATCCGCTTAACAATTTGGCACCAGCCACATCTTTGGAGAGCGAACATAGGAATCCCACCCAAACTTGCGCTTTGCTATCATTTTTTGTACAAGCAGTACTTACGCCTACCTTTTCACTCATCAACACCAAAATTCTAAATTGATTCGATATTTCAAACATACCGCCAAAATGTCATTGACAAATCTCAACCAAAACTTGGGCTTTTGCTATCAGTTTTCTTTGTACAAACAGTACTCATGCCTACCTTTTCACTCATCAACACCAAAATTCCCCATATTGGATTTCATTGCACACTGAAATTCTAAAATTAATTCTAACTTTCAAACATACTGTCAAATGTCACTGAGGTATCTCAACCAAAACTTGCGCTTTTGCTATCAGTTTTTTCTGTACAAGCAGTACTCATGCCTACCCTTTCACTCATCAACACCAAAATTCCCCATATCGGATCTTCATCGTACAGCAAAATTTGAATTTAAAACATATCGCTGAAGTGTCACTGAGGAATCTCGACCAAAACTTGCGCTTTTGCTATCAGTTTTCTTTGCACAAACAGTACTCATGCCTACCTTTTCACTCATCAATACCAAAGTTCCCCATATTAGATCTTCATTGCACACCAAAAATTCTAAATTAATTCAATATTTACATAAAGAATGTTCAGTTAAAGAATGTTGAACAAACCTAATAGAGACTTATTGAACCGCTATCACAGGTTGTACTTCCAACAAGCCCACCCCTGAGCTCGTAGTTTGGGATCTGCAGTGGCGCTATTATGTTCTGCACGCGGTCATTTGGACTCATTTCTGGTCCAAATCACGTCAAATAAAATGCTCCATGAACGTTGAGGATTTCATGAATTTACACACCATTTGCCCATCGCATACCTTGTTTGTTCCTGCGCAGTAAATTATTTGGTGATTTTCAAAAAACTGACTGTTTAGATTGATAGTGTATGCAAAAATGGTGCCTACAGCCAAAATTGCTTGAAAAGGCGACCATATCCATATGTTGGTTGAACCGAATTGATAGAGATTTTGGCTCGCAATGTCTCGAGTAAGTCGGCCATTTTGGGCATTTTGGTTGATTTTGGCCAAAAATCTTCAAAATACCCAACTTATATCCCCCAGTGCGAGTTCAAATCCCTATCAATATACTCGTCATCACAAAAAGTAACCAGAAGTTTAGTTGCACAGGCACATAGCCCAGGTTTTCCCCATTCTTCTGGACGGATTCTTAATCTACACTAAATTTGGCATTGGATATGACAGTTGAATGAGGTCTCACACTTGGCATAGAATTAAATTTTTGAAAATAACAGTATTCCCCTATTGGCAATTGTCTCGACGATATTCCACAGGTCTTATGGCCTCCTAAATAGTGTTAGATATGTTGGAATACACACGAGAGATTTCGTGAATCTTAGGCCATCCTACGGGCCTACATGAATAATTTAACAGTGAAAAAAATCACACCCTTTGATCAAAAAAAATTGATTAAACTCGGCTTCTCCACAAGGAACGCAGAATGGATGGTGTTTTCTGTCAGGTCAGATCAATGGAGACCCCAGGGGTATTGAGGAATAAGAGTTGCCAGGCCGCCTGATTTCTCAAGCGGTAGACCAACACTTTGGATTATCAGCCTTAAGCTCAGGAAGTTCTTCCGTCCGAAGCCTTTTAGGCTCCGCTTTTGGTCCATCAGCCCCCGACACTATGGAACTTTCGGAAAGCGGCTGAACATCCCGCGGGGCGTCCGACCTGCCACGTGACCGTTCCGCGTCTCGTTCGCGTCGTTTTTTTCTGGTGTCGCAGAGGACAATTGTGATGCCATCTCTAAGCAATAACTCACACCACAGTTCCCAAAGCAACAAAATCATGTCCTTCATATCTTTCGGACTTTAGGAATCAGATGCCGTTCATGAACAGTACCTCTAGATGTGAGCGTATGTATAGGTGCATTTCTCTCTCTTGATACAACTACCCCTGTCTGTCCAAAGCCTTTCATCAATCCCGACACTTATGAACTCACGTGCATTTATTTCATAAATTCCGCTCTTGCTTTGAAGGATGTGTGCTTGGGAGAAAATTCTGAACTTGACTGCGAACTGACAAAGACCAGAAGATTCACATGTTGCCTTTTGCGGTACACACTCAGAGCTACCAAATGCAGCCGCTGGCAGTACCGCCGGTGGGTTTTGCCGACGACCTCAATTTCCGACATAATATGCATCTCCCCTTTTTTTATAAAATTATGTCTGTCCGACCGTCCGAAGCCTTTTGAAACGCCGCCAATCCAATCAACCACTTGAACACTACTTGGCTCCATACAATACATGCAGCAGATGAAAACGTCCCGAAAATCCTAAAATAATGACGCAGAGAGAATAAAAAGGTGCGAGTGAAAGCAGCGAACAAATAGGTACGGAATCAATACGGTACCTTGAACTTAAACCCACGGTTCTTACGCTTTTCAATTTCCGTGATCAATAAAGGCGGAGGCGGTCCCCGAGCGCTTGTAAGAGCAAAATTGGGGACTCTAAGTCTCCTCAGCTCTTGCCGCTTTTTCCCCGGTTGAGATTAACCAGGTGTTGTGTTAGAAACAGACTAGATAATAAAGAGTTCTGCCGGCGATAATGTATGCTTTTGTTTCTACACAAGTTCCAACTCACTTGCGATCTCAGAGTACAGTAAAGCCTCCTCACAAAGCTGATTAGAATGGGGGAAAAGTCAGGAATTGAGTCTGAGTTAGTGGGCTTTGCCGAGACAGCGGCGCTATAGAGATTATATGGAAAGCCAGCGATACTTGTGAAAAAAAAATTGATTGACAGTCTCACCCTCGCTGCGTATGGCAGCGCTGAGAGCTCTAGCTACTGTTGATCAGCTTTCTCCGGAAAAACAGGTGGTCACTAGTTTCAATGCTGCAAATCTGTGAATAAGTACCTGCATTGATGCTCCATATTCGTTTGATGATGCTCCTTCTTGGCGTCTGATCAACAATTGGGAAATGTATTGTGAAAAACATTTAAAATATTCATAGCGTGGGAGAAAATAGCACTCTTGGCTTTCTTTAAATGCTCTGTGTGGTGGTCTGCAACCTGACACCCTTGAGTTCATTTATATTCCGACATGATATGAGATCTATCAGATCGACTCACATTCCATTCGGCGCGGCCTGGGTGAAACCTGAACATCAAATTGGGGTCAGCTTGCTTCACGGATTCACAATCCACCAGCCGTGCTAAATGACCACTTGAAGAGAACAAGTGTGATATCCTCGCAGCCTATCACGTACGATTTGCGTCGAACGTTTAAGTCTCTTTTTTCTCAATCCTCAGCACGCCGCGCGCGGGACCCGACGGCGCGGCGCGACTTCGGATTTCGAAAAAATTATAGGGATTTTAAATTAGTTCTTCCCTCATCTGAATCGAGAATACAAAAAGTTACCTGGCCCGTTCGCTAAGCACTGGATGCCGCGAACTTTCTTCAATGGAAAGAGCACCCATAAATGCTTACCGTACCCAATTTTTTGCACCTTCACTGGGCACACGGGACTACGCGGCATGAAACGGGGCGTACACTTTTTTGTACGATCCTTCTTCAGCTCGCTGAATTTTAACAGTGAAGTAGTAGCATTGGAAAAAATTAGAGCTGTCGAAGAAGATGAGGCGGTATTCGGAGGTAAACGCGTAGAGTGGTGTGGTCAGCTGATATCTCCTGGCCAGCAGCGCCGGGGTTCAAGATGCCATTATGGGCACGGGCTTCAAAATGCCATTGTGAAGCACGGGGTTCAGAATTGTCCGTCCGGAGGACAGCCGAAATACGTTTTTTGCCCTGACTCACGGGGCGTTCACATCCTGAATGCAGGGAGTCTATTCAGACCTTAAATACGTCAAGTGCCCCCTCATCTCTGCACTGGGCCAGGACTGCGTTCCGATCAAAACCCAACACTATCTGAACCCGACCGAAATGAGAGCACTATGTGAGGTCTTAAATCCATATGGGCACGATTACGAGCTTCAATTCAGCTGAAAAGTACACTGAGGTGGCCATTTTTGGTGTAGGGGCATGCCTAGATTGGAATTGAAGAACCGACTTACAGACACCACTGGGTGGGGTCCAATCACCACGGGAAAAGCTTGCCAAAAACTCGGAAAACATTGAAGTTTGGTCAAAGACTCCTGATGAAAGATTCGGAGCATACCTCTGTGCTTGCGGCATTGCCAGGGAACCTTCTGGAGGCTAAACACCGAGAATATTGAAAAAGTGCAACTTTGCGCACTGAATCCATCCCAGCAAGGCCACCAACCGTCCTTTCGGTCTAGAAATATGACAGGAAGCTGGATTGCATTCAGGAGGAGTGGTGTACAAGGTTTCACGGAAATCTGTTGGGAGATGGGCGAGAGAGGACAGGAACACTACCAAATCCGGCCATTACCTACTACTCGGACACGTGGCCTTGTCCGAAAGAATGGTGTTGTTTGCTCAATTCTCATCCGTTTTTCTCAAAGTAAAGACTTGGACCAGGGTGAAAGACGAAATGCTGACGATCTAGATACTCAGTTTGGTGCCAGCTCATGTGGATCGAAATATATTGAAGGTTCTTCCTTGAGTGTCCGGGTTCTGGGGGAACGATAGTACGTAAACCTACACTAGAAGTACAAGTCCTTTCGCTAACTGAACATAAGTAGCGGAAGAATGTCTGACGGAAAGCCGAAACAGCTCATCCTTCCGTAGGAATCTCTATTCAGAAAGGAAGAAAGCACTTGCACCATCGATGATTCGGATTTCAATCCGGCCGATACTGCAGGCAGCAGGCATGTTCAAACGACCCAACGAAACTTTCGGAGAGGAAAAAAATTCAGAAACAATACGATTATATTACGATACGGGTACAATTGAATATGCGTCCCAGGCCTAATATTATATGATGATTAGAATTATGGTTGGAGGGTGTATCTACGTGGTCCATTTCATCCAAATAATACACCAGATTTCTGATCTCGTAGGGTTTGCAGTCAATCAGCAACGGGGTGGAACCTGTAGGCCAGTCGGGTACGCCTTTCTCCCCCAACCATCCACGGTTCCGTCGCCTCTGTCCAGGGCATCAACATAGGCAGTTTGACGGCGTTTCCGTGTGCTTCTTCTTCTCGCTGAGTCACTGTAACTTAGTGCCTATTCAATTATAATGAATACATACCTTCTGGGGAGTTACTCATACTGGTCCATCCGATATCTGATCAGCTCACTGCTGCGATCTGCGAGCATTTTAAACTCACTCTGTATGCAAATCGGTCCCTGGTGGAGAGGCTGCGGGTGATGCAGTCATAGCCTCTGATCCAGAACTCGTCGTCGGCGCCTGGCAGCATCTCACAATTTCGTGTTTCAAAGTAAGTTTTGATTTTGCTCACCACTGAATCCTCAACAACTATTTCCAAACGAGAATCCGCAGGGACTGTGAACTGGGGTGAAGAGGTAGATTCTTCTTCGAGGATCTCGGATTCCAATATTTTGACGAAGTATCGCTTCCATCCTGGCTGCATAAGGTCGTTGAAGGCCACTTTCTGTGCGCCTGCAAACAGGTGAGTATGACCGGTTACAATGCGCAGATGCACCAACTATCTAACGAGGACGGAGAGTTTTGTAAGGCCCGGATGAGCTCATTGCCGCTGACCAGCCACTCGCCGGTGTCCAAATCACCAGCGGATGGAACAACTATGGACTGCATAAATTTATTCGGGGGTTGGACGCGCATGTCTTGGATGAATAGCTTGAGAGTGCGATACTTCAGTGGCCTATGAGTCTCGGGGAGGTCAGAATCATCCCTCGGGCCTGCAGGTGTCAGAATACATCAGGTCCGTCATGACTTTGAATGTGGATGGACGTACTTTGCAAAGGGAGCGGGGCGAATACACCAGTAAATCCATTTTCAAGAATCCTGGCCTTCAAAATGTCCTTCTTGATCTTGGAAGGATTGAAGCTGGACTCGGGCCAGCGATAAATTTGCCCTCGGATAATGGCAATCAAGTCATCTTTTGTCTTGCCGTCCCTGAAAGTATAATCATAATCACCACATCCGCAATACATTCCAAGGCCAGGGATGGAGATACGTACAGATCGTCTCGGGAATATGGACGTTCAGTTGGAGAAGATGAGTCATCGGCTGTTACACACTCGACACGGTTTGGCTGAAAACGTCTTTTAGCACAAGAAAGCATACTTGGTATCGGCATGACTGACATACCTCGAGCAACATACTACCTTCCTGAGAGCACGAGACGGTTCCGAGATCTCCGTTTAGGGATGCAGTTGGTTCTGTGCCACCCGAATACTGTACTATTAAAATCAATTCGTCAGTCACGCGTCACGGGGGTGCTTGACGTGACGAATTTTGGAACCTTGTCACGCGTCACGGAGGCCCTTGACGAATATACTTTTCGTCACGGTCGGTTCGAAATTTCGGTTGAGGGATGCTCTCAGCAAGTTTCCTTAGCTGCGGACACACTCCCTACAATTTTCTCGCCATTCTCAAGGCTTCTTGTTTCAAACCTCACAAACATCGTGCTTCAGACCAAATTCAACCGAAATTCAACGGTGAAAAATGGATTTTTTCCTGTTCAACAACAGATTTGCTCAAATAAATTTCTCAGATGATTCCTAAGTCATCCTAATGGTTATTCTACATGCCTTGCAACCCCTGGAATATTTCCAGGGGTTGACGAAATTTTGGGGGTTGTCACGCAGCTGGGGACCCTTTGACGAATTGACGAAATGATATTTCGGGTCACGCGTCACACCCCTTGACGAATTGAATTTAATAGTACAGTATCGTAGCTAGGAATCCAAGGATCAGATTCGAGGAATTACTGGAGGTCTGCGAGGTCAATGACAAAAGAAGGTGCTGTCATTGTGTCGGAACTGTTCCGACACACGGGTGCAGCACCAGATGGCCTTTCGAATTTTCTGACCCTTCATTGTATACTATTGACGTCTGGGAGATCAATGAAAAAGAGGTGCTGTCCTTGTGTCGGAACGGTTCCGACACACCGGAACCGAAGGCGCGAACGATTTTTTCTCTCGTTTTGCGATGTTTTCGGAGAATTGTCTCTAACTCAACCACTTCTTCACCGATTTGGATGGAATGTAGATAGATCTGGCAGGCTAATTCATGGGCAATCAGTGACAGAATCAAAATTGTGAACAGATAATGTATTCGGTAATTTGTGTTTTCGGACCGTTTTCGTGTCGAATGCTGTCGAGCTTGCGAGTGGCCACGAAGCGCGCGAAGAATTTGTATCTGTTCTGGCACGTGAGTGGCATCTTGATTGCCATTGGCGGTGGTTTAAACCAAACAGGGCACCAATCCCTTTGAGAATAAACGAGATGAGACATCATATTTACATCCAGGGGACATTGAGACAGACTACCGTACATATTCCTCCTCAGATCCAATGTCTACCGCTCCATCGTAATAATAGCATTGTTGGCTCGTAAATTTGGAACGTGGCAGGAAATGATTACACAAGTACGAGTAACGGTGGAATTTTCAATAGACTTCCGATGAAAGAACTTTTCAAATTTCAAGGCTTGAAGCTGGAAGTGGGGCTTAGATACGAAATTCAGAGCTATAGCTAGCAGAATCCAACCATGATTACAGATGAAACGCACAGCATTGAGCTTTTGTCTCCGTCCGAAGCCAAGTGACGACGCTATCTGCTTGCCAATTTTCGGCTTTTGTGTCACTGGTTTTTTTAATCTGGAAACTTTCGTGTCTGCTTGCGGAGGCATGGTGCCTAAGGATTTCCTCAATGCATTTGCAGAGATTTTGTGCTTCACCCAGGCCGCTGATCTACTCTCATCTTTCCAATGCACTTTCTGAACGATGCTAAATACCTTTTCGACCAATCCTTGCCCGTCTTCCTTCTCTGCCTTGCTGCACTCCGACGCCTCCACACGACATCAGCTGAAAAAACTTTCATGTTCAATTCCACCTACAAGGCATCCAGGTCTCCGAGGTTCAAATATGGCGATTCCATGCGTTTGAAACCCGATGTTAATGTGCGGTCCATCTTGCAGCGGTTTCTTTCGGATATGGGGCAGTTCCCATTTTACAAGTTTAGTCTGCGTCACCAGAAGGGGCATACTATCCCCCCCCACCGCTCCGGACAAACCTAGTACTCGGACAAACAAACATTTCTCGACCAATATTGGACCGTTTCCTGAGATTTCTGGCTCCACATGAACGTCAGCATGTGCCCTGGAGATATAGCATCGAAAACCTTTATAACAGTCCATCCTTCGAATATATATCATCATGGAAAGCTGACAGCTTGAGGCTCCCTCAAACCCGACACTACGACACATCTGTCAATGTCCACAATACCCGACACTCGTCAGAATACCCAGCACACACGACAATTCCTACACAATTCCCTAGATTTGAGATCGGAGATTTCCCCACGCCCTTGTCCAGCGCGGTTGGCAATTCATTACTACTGTTCGAAATGTACTTACAATTCATTCGTATTTTCGCTTTGCGGCGGTGCCTGCGTCCACACTTGTAAGTTATCCGTCGCAGTCCACTGGAAATGTGCTCCAAAAATTGACTCATTGCAAGAACTATAATGATTTTCACGATACACTTTTGCTACTTAAACACACCTCCCTAAATTCAGGGCCCGCGCCCGCACCCAAAGCGTGCCTCTACCACCGACCTACTGTACTGGGAACAAAGCTGGGCTTAATGCTCGCTGTCTCTTCTTGCCGCTCGCGCACGCATGCTGCTCAGCGCTCATCCCCACATGTCGCGGCCCCTCGATTCACAAATAATATGGACGGCACAGAAGTCATCAACGTGCGACGATATGGGATGTACATGTTACACACCTCGTTGTCTGCCCGCCTTCTTAAATAGCCCCCTCTAGACAGCGCCTTCTGGCTGAAAAGAAGGACAGCCGGATAGGTCAGTGAGGCGCATCGTGAACGCTCACTTCCTACGGCCCACCCACAAGTCGGTGCCGCGCAAGGGCCGGCCGTGGCGTAGTATGCGGTGCGAGAAACCGCGCGGAGCCTGTGGTGAGGGAAACGGCGCGCAGGACGCGGCTTGTTGAACGCGCCGCCGGTTCGCCGAGTCTCCGGTGGTAATCAAGGTAGACAACAACAGAGAAGAACTGAGCCAGAGAGTAGAAACTCACCAGGAATCTTCTCCAAATCCTCTATCTCCTCTGGAGTCCCTGCCAGTACTCAGCCAGAGCGTACAGGGCCTGCGGTGGACACGCCATATCGGTCGATAGTGGTGGTTGAAAGTAAAGCCAGATTGTCACATTGTCACAAAAGCGCTAACGAGTTCGCACGAGAAGAATGTGCCGGGCTTTCTGATGTGTGTCGTATTCTCTGAGCAAAGGTTGAAATGTGCTGTATTTTGAGAAAAAACCTCGAAATGTGTCGGATCTCGCGAAATGTGTCGGATATTCTCACTTTTGACATATGTGTCGTAGTGTCGCGTTTCCTATATCCTCGACAGCTTCGGCCATTTTCATTGATTTTGGGTATTTTATGGTTTTGGGCCCTCCACTTGAAGTCATATTACTTCATAAACACACCTAAAAGATACCTTGACATCATAAGAGTACCCATATAAAATTTCAGAGGCATAGCTGTCTTGTAGCCCTCACAATAAACCGAACAATCATGGCATGCCTGCCAAATTGATTTCTCAACTGCCAAAAATGATGGCAAGAAATTTTATGCTGCCTGTCGACTACCGTGGGTTTGCCTTGACCACTGCTACATACATGCTATAGTTCCTGTTGAGGTGCCCCACCCTATGAAGTTTGGAGGCGCTATGACCGCAAGGTGGTTAGCTATGAGACCAGCGATCAGAATTTGACCCGTTACCTAGAACTCGGACACTTGACTACCACCGAAAAAACGACGCCGTTTGCCCAATTCTTATCCGTTTCTCATGAAATAAGATTTGAAACCAAGGTAAAAGACAAATTGCTGACGATATATTCACTCAGAATGAATCTAGGACCACTGAATAAAATGATATCTACCGATATTTCTTTGGTGTCCGAGTTCTAGGGGGGGATAGTAATGGGGCAAAATCCCCCCTCCAGAGTTAGAGAGATAATTCTCTACAGCTTTTATGAAATACAAATCTGTGGTTGAAGTCGAACAAAGGCCTTTTTCAGACTTGTGTTAATTTGAACTACAAAATACTTACAACCATCTCACACGATTGCAATGTTTTGATTCCCGAATTTCTTAAGATCTTCCGGATCCGCAATTAAAAATCGAATTCTTAAATTTCCCTCCCAAACACAAAATTTACTATTTGGACCCCGTTAAGGCATCCCAATGTGCGACCTCCCAGTTGCGGCGCCCTCAGAATCTCAAATATCATGAGAAGCCTCGGAAAAAATTCAGAGCCAGGCAACATATGCAGAGGCACTGTAGGGTGATTCCAACTGGCTTGTTCCAGGTGGAGTAGGAGATTGGGTTTTGAATTTTCTGTATATTTTAGAATTCACGATGGTCACCGAAAAAGAAGAGGCGCTGTACCAGTACCAAGTTGGCCAGTGTCGGAACCGTTCCGACACACTGGTGCAGCAGCGGATTGGCTTTCGAATATTCTGTTTGTTTTCGAAGTCACCACGGTCAACGAAAAGGAATGGCAGCTGCCCAGCACCCGGTGAGACGGTGTCGGAACCGTTCCGACACACAGGTGCAGTAGCAGATTGGCTTTCGAATTTTCTGTTTATTTTTGAGATCACCACGGTCAACGAAAAGGAAGAGGCGCTGTCCCAGTACCCAGTGAGACGGAACCGTTCCGACACACAGATGCAGCAGCGGATTGACTTTCGAATTTTCTGTTCATTTTTGAGCACCAAGTGAGATGGTGTCGGAACCGTTCCGACACACAAGTGCAACAGCGGATTGCCCTTCGAATTTTCTGTATATTTTTGAATTCACCATAGTCAACGAAAAAGAAGAGCCGCTGTCCCAGCACCCAGTCAGACGGTGTCGGAACCGTTCTGACACACAGGTGCAGCGGCAGATTGCCCTTCGAATTTTTTGTTTATTTTCGAGATCACCACGGTCAGTGAAAAGGCAGAGGCGCTGTCCCAGTACCCAGTGAGACGGTATCGGAACCGTTCCGACACACAGGTGAAGTAGAAGATTGGGTTTCAAATTTTCTGGACATTTTTGAATTCACCATGTTCAACGAAAAAGAAGAGGCGCTGTACCAGTACCAAGTTGGCCAGTGTCAGAACCGTTCCGACAGACAGGTGCAGCAGCGGATTGGCTTTCGAATTTTCTGTTTGTTTTCGAGGTCACCACGGTCAACGAAAAAGAATAGCCGCTGTCCCAGAACCAAGTGAGACAGTGTCGGAACCATTCCGACACAAGTGGAGTAGCAAATTGGCTTTCGACTTCCTTGTATATTTTTGAGGTCACCATGGTCAACGAAAAACAATAGCCGCTGTCCCAGCACCCAGTCAGACGATGTCGGATCCGTTCCGACACACAGCTGCAGCAGCAGATTGCCCTTCGAATTTTTTGTTTATTTTTGAGATCACCACGGTCAACGAAAAAAGCGGAGGCGCTGTCCCAGCACCCAGTGAGACGGTGTCGGAACTGTTCCGACACACAAGTGCAGCGGCGGATTGCCCTTCGAATTTTCTGTATATTTTTGAATTCACCATAGTCAACGAAAAAGAAGAGCCGTTGTCCCAGCACCCAGTCAGACGGTGTCGGAACCATTCTGACACACAGGTGCAGCGGCAGATTGCCCTTCGAATTTTTTATTTATTTTCGAGATCACCACGGTCAACGAAAAAGAATAGCCGCTGTCCCAGAACCAAGTGAGACAGTGTCGGAACCATTCCGACACAAGTGGAGTAGCAAATTGGCTTTCGACTTCCTTGTATATTTTTGAGGTCACCATGGTCAACGAAAAACAATAGCCGCTGTCCCAGCACCCAGTCAGACGATGTCGGAACGGTTCCGACACAGATGCAGCAGCGGATTGCCCTTCGAATTTTCTGTATATTTTTGAGATCACCACGGTCAACGAAAAAGAAGAGCCGCTGTCCCGGCACCCAGTGAGACAGTGTCGGAACCGTTCCGACACACAGGTGCAGCAGCAGATTGCCCTTTGACGTTTCTGTATATTTTAAAATTCACCATGGTCAACAAAAAAGAAGAGCCGCTGTCCCAGTACCAAGTTGCCCAGTGTCGGAACCGTCCCGACACACAGGTGCAGCAGCGGATTGGCTTTCGAATTTCCGTTTATTTCCGAGGTCACCACGGTCAACGAAAAAGAATAGCCGCTGTCCAAGAACCCAGTGAGACGGTGTCGGAACCGTTCCGACACACAGGTGGAGTAGCAGATTGGCTTTCGAATTCCTTGTATAATTTTGAGGTCACCATGGTCAACGAAAAAGAATAGTCGCTGTCCCAACACCCAGTCAGACGGTGTCGGAACCGTTCCGACACACAAGTGAAGTAGCAGATTGGCTTTCGAATCCCTTGTATAATTTTGAGGTCACCATGGTCAACGAAAACGAATAGTCGCTGTCCCAGCACCCAGTCAGACGGTGTCGGAACCGTTCCGACACAGTAGTGCAACAGCGGATTGGTTTTCGAATTACCTGTATATTTTTGAATTCACCCCGGTCAACGAAAATGAATAGCCGCTGTCCCAGTCTCCAGTTAGACGGTGTCGGAACCGTTCCGACACAGCAGTGCAGCAGCGGATTGGCTTCCGAATTATCTGTATATTACTCGTATCTTAAGCAGATGCCCTGATTTTATGTGTGCATGTTTACATTCTTCCTTTTCTCCCACTCCGCCCGTCAGTTGCCGTATGCCCATACCATTTCCGATTTCATTTCTCCGCAAAGCATCAAAATTACGCTCGGTCCGGGTGATTTTATTCTTCTTTTTCCCACTTTTTGGCCGACGGCTACCATATGTGCATCCCATTTCCAGTTTTATTTTTGTGATTTGCCATCTGACCCGTGCATCAGAGATTAACTCTGGTCCAGGGAACTGGCTGCTATTTTTCACCTCGCCGACCAGCCGCTCAACGAGCGTTCAAAAGGGAGTCTCCTTTCGCATCCCTTTTGCTTTGCCACTCCCATCATGTCTCCTAACCCGCACTCTACTGAATCGCCCTTCCCGTTCTCAATGATGTATGTTTTCATGCCCTTGGGTACTTACCTCAAGATGCCTCAATCTCAAGATTCGAGGCTTTAAGACACCTCAAGGCTGCAAGGCGCTTCAAGGTCCCAAGACCCTCAAGGCTTGAAGACCACTCAAGATTTCAAGTTCCTCAAGGCGCTTCGAGGTTTCATCGTTTCAGAACCCGTCAAGACACAGCAGAAAAAACCTGACATCCCGACATCGAGCCATCATCTACCTGGGTATTGGCGGCGCCTACTAGGTCAGCACACATTTTCCTTCCAATTAGCTACGCTCCAACGAGCAGTCCCACACCTTCCTACTATACTATCGCCGGCTGTCGCTTACACTTTGCTCCTCCAAGCCGGCACTCATTTTTTCTTTGGGCCTGGCCGCTTGCGAACCTTGAGTTCCAACTTTTACTCCCCCGAGTGGCCCGTCGTGCGCCCGTGGCATTGCCCCATGTCCAACTCAACTTTTTCCTCGCCCACAGCGCGTCACACTCAGAAGTCGATTCATTTTTCCCACTTCTCCTGGCCAAGCCGCTAAGTTCTTAATATTGTATTCTTTGCACGTCGCTGACCAAGCTCTCCAATTATTGACGCGTCAAAACCGCTCTGCACATCTCATGCGCCTCACCGCCCTCTGGGAACACCGCATCTGATGAACATACCTATCTTATCCCTTTGTCGAATCCGCGTAAGCGAACCGATGCGTCGAAGGTGCTTTCCTCTCCGGCTTTTTGTCATTTTAATTGCTGAGATGTGTCTGGCAAGTTGGGGTCCTTCGTTTCAACATCGCTGACCCAGCCCTACGAACCTGACGCCTCTGCATCGTCCTGAACCTCGGATTCAACTCCCCACCGATAAGGAAGCACCAAATCAATTCCAGCCGCGTCCCCGACGCCTGATCGTCTGAACGTGTTTATGGTCAGCTCCGTTACCATTCTACACACTGCCCTCGCCACTGACAGATATCTGATCTTTTGTCAGCCCCGTGTCCGCGTTGGCGCCGTCTGTCTACTGTGACCCCCACCCTGCCATGTGGCTGGAACGCACGCTTTTCCGGTGCGTTACCTCACAAGTTTCACTCTGCGATGTGGATGTTATTGTAGTCTTGACACGCCGCAATTTTGGGGTTAATTTTGGAAAGCCCTACGGGAGAGGTGAATATAATACAATTCCGTATGTGCTCGCCCACAATACTAACAGACAAGCAGCCCAATAACCTCAGGTAGTCTGCAATTAGATCGGATGAAATAGGAGGGTGGCGTGCATTGGATTTGGTTTCAGTTTTATGTTTGTACTATTGTACTAGGATTGAGAATTTCGAGCATCCCAGAATTTATTTTTTGTCAATCAACACTGTCACCCGCCAACGCCGGAGCGAAGCGAAGGCATGTCTTGTTTTTGAATTCACCATGGTCGACGAAAAAGAATAGCCGCTCTGTTCAATCGCCTTGCGTTTGAACCATTCAAGTTCAGAGCCACTTCCTGGCTCAGACCTCAGAAAATTCAATAGCGGCTTGGGTATAGGCTACCAGCTGCGCATTCCCCACTCCCGGCTCAAGAAATCTGACTGACCGACTGACTGAGTTTCTATTGTTGTCCTGGCCATGATGGCTACCTGCTGCTCAAGGAATCAATTCCGTCAGTAAATTGTATGCCATGCACCTAATAATTTCATACCTCCTGACTGCATTTTCGCTTCACACACCCAATCAAACAACGAGGAAAATAAGGTCAACCCTCCTCTTCTGTTGCTACGCCGGTGCAAGGGTAACGACGTCGGGTTCAACCTGGCGTCAACTCAATTGCCACCATTGGCTTCATCTGTCCTTTTCAATTCCTCAAACCAGTATCCCTACAAGTTAAGTAGGCTTGGTTCAGAACCTAGATAGCGGAGCTACGGTTGGCTCCTATGGCCTATTGCACAACACAATAACCAGGGCCAATACCATGCCAATTTCAGGCCGAACTTGATTTAAGCTCGCCGTTGCTCATCGATTTTAACATCAAAGGTTTATTCTGCAACTATTCCGCATCTCTCAAACTCCATCCATCTTGCGCTACACTATTTTTTTTGACACCTATTCCACTGTTTTCTATCTGTGCCAACCCGGTTCCAAAAACCCAGCAGTCCATTTCAAGGCTCACTCCCGTTCACAAAGAGGTGGGCCCAGGTTCATAGGGCATTAACACCATCCTCTGCCGCAAACACATTCCATCAGAATCGATGTGAGCCGTCGAGCAGCACATGGCAGCCACGATGCCTTCCGATATCGTAACAGCACCGGAGCATTCATCCTCCTGACAGGCAAAAAGACCCAACCCTACAGCGAAATCCTGGGCCACCACGGCTATCCTGCGGCCACCAGCCATAGCTTCCGCATTGGCCTTCAAGGCGCACTGGAGATACTGCGATATGCTGGTTTCACCTCCAACAAAATATTTCAATTGTGTAGTAATGTACATTTTCTTTTTTGTACTCTCGTTGTCGACTTCGTTGTGTGGGGTTGTCCCTGGCACTGCTGTGCCTGCGTCTTGGGGCGCGCTTCCAGCTCGTTTTCGGGGGGGAGGTCCCCAGCCGCACGCACATTTCTGCTCTGGTCGAAGCAGCCGAAGCGCTGCTCCGCCCCGGTCCATCCCACACACAGGCAGGATCTTCGCGGCGCAAAGCGGCTAAGAAGATCTGCACTCACTCAGAGAAGGATCTCGTGAACAAGAAATGGAGGGATCTACGAGTGAGGCACGAGCGTACATCAGGAAAATCCCCCCATTGGAATTTGTCGTCAAGTTCGAACAGATGTTTCAAGTTCTCAAAATTTTGTAGAAATTGTTCAAAAATGTCACATTGGCAGAATATTTCAGTCCCTAAAAAGCCGCCCATTTTCTCGACAATTGTTGAACAATTGTCAGCCATTTGCGAGCATTTGACACAGAATGTAGGTGAATGCGAGTTCTTAAAACAGATTGTACAGCCAAATAACTGTATTTCAACACCATAATACTTACATGCAACGTATCTACGTACATACTCACAACTAGTAACATCCTGCCTTAACTCCGCAAAGATCTCCAACAGCTCCGGCCAGTAGTGATCACAAATAACCTAAAGGTGGAAACACGAGTAGTTGAACGGTCCAGACAAAAGGAGGGAACTTACCGATCTCCACCCCACCAACACCAGCAGCTTAAACAGCATAAACTTTGGGCGAGGCGGCCTCGCCGCCCTCGCAACACCAATCAACAACAACCCTTCCTCGAGCCAGGATTTCTTGCAAAATCAGCTCGAAATTCATCAACACACCATCAGTGCCAAGATGTGGCCCAACTCAAGTTAGTATGAAACTTTTTTTTCGCGGGCAAGAGGGACCTCTCCCCCCTTTCCATATAAGGAAATTTCTTATCTTGGTCCTTGGCGCACTGCTTGCCACTTCACGAAACATGCCTCCCTCGCGAACAGATGGTGACAACCCCGTCAAGATACATGTTTCACTTCGATTTTCTCTTGCTCGTGGATATGCCACAAGTGCGGACGCGAGGCGTGCAGGGAGTGTTTCGCGGAGGTTAAAAGTCCCACGACCGAGTCCAAGCCCAATACCACGTCGCAAAGCGATGGGCTATGCTGGCCCAGGAAGCTTCATTTGCATGGCTTCCTCAACTGCTTCACAGGGAAACAGCATGGAGCTAAGGACTTTTCGCCGATGACCCGGTTTGTGAAGTTCGACCTCGCTGAGGCGATCCGCAGTATGGAGCAGTTTGTGAGACTCGGTATGCCCCAGCCGCCGGTGCTCGGATCGAGCCCGGCTGACTCGAGCACCGACTCCCCTTCGACGTGCAATGCCATATGTTTGCCTGGTGCGGTGCTGTCGAGTGATTTGGAGGCAAATCGCTCCACAACGTTGATCCCGCCTGGCGATCAGGCTCGAATACGAAGATACCGGAACACAAGATCCAGCGTTTTACAGACCGCGAGCTCACGGAGATCTTCCGTCCGCTCTGGGCCCTGGGCGAACCGCTGCTGGTCACAAATGTCAGGCATAACGTCAAGGTCAACTGGTCGCCGGATTATTTCATCCAGAAGTATGGGAATCGCATTTGTAAGATAATGGACTGGCAGACGGACGCGACTCAGAAGGTCTCGGTGACGGAATTCTTTGCAACGTTTGGACAGTACAAAGGCTGGAAGAAATGTTGGAAGCTCAAGGTCAGTTCCCCGCCATCAGGTAATGCAGTGCTGTGGTGACAATGATCTGCGGCTAAGGATTGACCGCCCTCGAGCGACTTCAAGGCAGCATTTCCGGAACTATACGAGGATTTCAGTCAGGCGGTGCCTATACTAACGCATGTTCGCCAGGATGGGGCGCTGAATATTGCGTCACATTTCCCATCCAGCAGCATCGGTCCTGATCTGGGTACGTGATATGTTTTCCTTCTACCTGTTGGTCGGCGATAAATTTCATGCGCGCAGGGATCCCCCATGGCGTAGGGAGACATCCAAGCCCAAATGGCTGAGGATAGGACGAATCGCTAAGGACAACAGAAAGCCAAAGAAGAGATCCGCTCCCTCCATGCCACCAACACAGGTAGAGAAGGAACGGCGACAATGAATTGCGAGCGGTTGGAGAGAGAGCGTTTTGATTACTCGTGGCTGACATAAGTGATGGCCGCTGGTGGTTTGGGCTCATTTCTCAACCGAATCCATTCAAATAGTATGCTACCATGAATGTTGAGTGATTCTAAGCTCCTAAGTACAAAGATAACCATATGTTTCCCGGTTCAATGTCCTGAAATAAAATAATTTGGGGTATTCTCAGAAATCGACTTTGTAGAAATGTCTGCTATCGAAAAATGGTCATGGTAGCATGGTTTCAAGTTGGTGATTTGGGGCCAAAATGCCCTAAAAATGGCCTGTTTGCGGGACGTTTTGTGAGCTCAAATGTGTAGCAATTCCACTCAAACAAAATTCGATCATTCTTTATTTTTCAAGTCCTTTCATGCTACCATGACCATTTTTCGATAGCAGACATTTCTACAAAGTCGATTTCTGAGAATACCCCAAATTATTTTATTTCAGGACATTGAACCGGGAAACATATGGTTATCTTTGTACGTAGGAGCTTATAATCACTCAACATTCATGGTAGCATTTTATTTGAATGGATTCGGTTGAGAAATGAGCCCAAACCACCAGCGGCCATCACTTATGTCAGCCACGAGTACAGGGAAGCAGGATATCGCTTCGGCTATCTTGCTTATTCCGAGAGAGAGTGGAAGTCGAGGTGGATCCACGAAATCGAGGGAACGACGTCGCCCCCACCGCTGTTTTCGACAACTGCCCCAATGCATTCTACGCCCTCTATCTTACTATCGGCAACTAGTTAGTTGGCCACCTTGGTATTTACCGTCAATCCTTGGATGCTGTAGGCATTTGGACACGGTCAGGATCTATTGAGCACTGACCTTGTGTCCTATGATTTGTTCAAGCCCGGTTTCCCGAATTTATATGACGATTTGAGGGTACAGTGAATTTCCTTCCGGCGACATGCCCAAAATGGCAATTGATGGCTTAGTCGGCCACCCGCTTTAATGCAAGGTTGCTGCCGGGTATGGGGGCCCAAGCGCATCAGAAGTTGTCGGGAGGTCATGGAGGAAGTATTAGACAAACTTAGACTGTACATTGGAGCTTCAGGGGAAGTAAAAAATTCCTTCTGAAATGCATTCAGATGCTGATGAGGAGCACTGTTAACTAACCGGGCGTCACACAACAGAACAGACTCGTAAATTCAAATGCATATGGCTTACTGACAATGTTATGAACATGCCTGGCCCATTCTCAACCCCCACCATCTCCTCGAAAAAATCCGAAAGTTGTCGACATCGTATTTGACTGATTTCGGCTCACGGACAGCCATAAGTGAGCAATACACCAAGTAAAATCCTAACGTACTGTGTAAGTCAAGCCATACCTAATACAGAACACCCTTGCCAGGATCTAGACTTGCACCGTCAATGGGTCATACGATATGAAGGTGGCCGAAGTTTGCCCTTCAGGATCAGAGCCAATTCCTTTTTGAGGTCTCGTACACGCAGGTCTTGATCCCTCAAGCGCAATGATGGTCGGAATTCATGGCCCGAATCAGAGGAACAGAACGAGCCCCAAAAGTCCCGGATTGGTGAAGTTACTGTCTGTGTAGACTCAAGTGGCCGACTAACTGGGGGTGGCCGACTAACTCCTCACCGATAGTACCACGCTTGCGACTTTATGCATAAGACCCGACGCGATGCCGAAGAAATCAGCATGCCTTTTGCTGGCGCAAGTCATACGGATTGATCCCGAAAGAGGCTCCTTTTGAGGCACCTGACCTCAGATTTGATTACAAATGGCTGGTTCTCGCGTTACAGGATAAGCGGGCTTTGATTTTCCCCTACTGTGAGAGTTTTCCTGTTCCTGGACCTATTAACGCTCCACAAAAAAAAAAAAAAAAAAAAAGCGGCGATAAATCTAGACGCCGGCTCACGACGGGTGGTGTTGTGGTTGTTCTTCCACATCAACAAAGGCATTACGTTTGTCCTCAACCACCATGTCCTCCCGCACACACAGACTGCGTCGTGGCACCGCCATATTTGCCACTGGATTCGTCGTAACCCAAGTCCAGATGGAGGCAATGTCTCGCGGCGCCTGCGATGACGCCTTCCTCGCGAACCATGGACGCGACCTCGTCTTTGCCCTCAAATGGCGCGCCAGTTTACACGATTACGAACTCCTGCCGCTAAGGGATCCCCAGTCGGGAGACCATCTTTTAGCAGTCCACTTCTTTCCTTGCCCTAAGGATGCTACCTCCAGTGACATCTTTATAAGGCATTCTTCCTTGTTGGACGAGCAGAAGAACGCCTGGTACGACACGTTCGGGAAGCACACCGACGTGGAACTCAAGGACTATGAAATTATGACCATCCGTTACCCCACTAACGGCGCAGGTGCGTAGCCACACCGGGTGATAGCGTTCGACCTCTAATTAATTCTCGTCAACAGCGGCGCATTTCCTTCCAGAAAAGCTGCAAGAGGTCAGCAATGCGGATCGTGACCTCCAAAAACTCTTGGAACCTATTGCTGCTCGTCGCATCGGTGAGTGCTACCTTTGGTACAGTGTCTTTTTTCATCTAATACCGCCGAGAAGTTGCTGCCCCCGTGGCGCCCATGTGTGTGTCAGTATCGTAGTGAAGACTAGGGTTAAGGATGGTTAGGACGTGTATCCACATGTATCTGGAATACAGTTCTGCTCTCAGTGGAGGAAAGCAGTCTCGTCGAATTGCAATAGCTGGAGGGCGCGAAGATGATGGGAGGAGGGAACGAAGGAATCAGATGCAAGTGCTCCTTTTGAGCGGGTCTTGAGCGGCGATCCACGGTTGTGGAATGGCTTTGCCGGAGGTCGGCAGAGTTTAACACTGATCGGTGAGCTCGTTTTCGTGGAAATGAGAACCAAATCTAGGATAGTTGGGAACGTGGTTCGGAAAAAGGCGAACTGACTTGATGGCAAACATCTGCATACTGATTCGAGGCATCCGCTCAAGATACGGGTAATAATTCGACAAACACCTTCCTTTTGAGTGGAAAGTTGAAGTTAATTCGTGATATTCAAAATTAAACGTGAGAAGTAAAGCCTTGAGGCAATTGAGACAATGTGAAATCGGAAATAGAATGGACATACGGCAGCTGCCGGGTGGAGTGGGAGAAAAGGAAGAATATAAACATGTGCACATAAAATCAGGGCATCTGCTTAAGATACGAGTAATAATTAGAAAGAAGAGTGAGTCTGACCAATATCCGCGTAGTAACTGGAGTTACTGTCATTGCCACAGTGCAGCTGGAAGCTTCCCGAAGAGCCTGACAAGCGATATGAGTTTTGTTTAGGTTCCTGCAGACGTGTGCCTCATCGATTCCTGCCAGCAGCCAGCTTTGACAGTACACAGTAGCAGACGAAACTCGCCTAAACCTAGGGTCCCCCGACCACCAGCAGAGAGGACAATGCTCAAAAGAAATTTGGGATCACGCCAGCAAAGTGTGGCGCCTGAAGACTGGAGAGGACTTGAGACCCACAGTGCTATATTGTATAATTAAAATCTCGCTCAGTGCAAATCAACCTACTGGATACTTACAAGTTAGCGGAGAAAAACCACGCGCCTCTTCCAGAGCACTTTGACGAGCAGTTCCTAGGTTGTTTGAACTACCTCTCGTCGGATGAGAAGTTCCATGGGCCGATCAAAATTCCTTTGCGTAGGCGAGAGCCCAGGGCTTCATGATGACTTGGTGTCTTGACCATGGAGAGATAATGCCTTAGGTAGAGGGTTTTTTGAACGGCAGGTTTGTCCTTCTGTGGTTCTCGTCTACCATGCAACATGTAGAGTTTGTCCGATTTGTCCACTTCTTGCTATAGCCATTTCTCGGCAGATATCTCCACTAATTTTCGAAGCGCATCTCCCATCCAGGGATTGCAAACCAACTTTGTGGGGTTTGTAGAAAATAGGTTGCAGATATTCGCCGGTGAAGCGTGACCTGCTTTTTAGTGCTTTGTAGTGCCCACGAGCATGGGTACAATTTGGAAGAGAATACAGCAAATGCTACATATGGTATATCTTGCCATTACAGATGACTACGCAGTAACTCGCAATAATCTGCTCGACCCTTCGTCAGCATTAGTGCGTTGGTGCATGTCGGGTGGCGAGCTCACAGGACTGGCGTGGGCCTTGGCGCACGATCGGCCGACCGGTTTTGCTGCCGAAAGTTCTTCCATCTGGGGCTGATGATATAACGCGCAGTGTCAAATTCAGATTCAAGCAAACTCGGCGGCACACACCTCCGCTCGGCCCTCCTTTACTTTCTCGCAGCGTTCGCGGTGCTTCTCCCAGAGGCCTTCAAACGATGCGATGAGAATGCTGCCACCGCACGAAAAAGATATAGACCCGGATAATACAGGGAGCGCCCGTCGAGCCTGATGGTGCGCTTGCAGCCGCGGCACACGACGTGGTGCGGCGCAACGGTGGTGGTCCAGGGGTCGGCCTCAAGCACGGTGCGACGCTGCGCCACGGTGCGCGCACCATTCTTCTTGCGGCCGTGGAGAGGGGGGGCTGTCGCGGTGTGCTGGGCGGTGGCATTGCTGCTGCGAGTCGCCGTCCTCCGCGGCGTGGCGGTCGGAGGCGAGAGATTGGAAGGGGTCGGTCCCAGCATACTTGAAGATGTGGGCGTGCTGCGGCGACCGCAGGTATTCTCGAAGAGCGGGCCTGCGGTGGGGATGTTGCTATCTTGCGCGGCGGTGTGAGCCATTGCTATCAAGTCTGACGTTTAGATTTTTTTTTATGGAGCGTGGATGTGGGGGGAGAGGGGAAGAGGTAGGTAGGAGGTAAGGAGGCTTTCAGGGAGGTCATTGTTACTGTTTGGGCTAGTAGGAATGATGCATGATGCATGATACCTTTCTTTGTCGTGATGCTGTGCTGGGACCTATGTACGCTTTGGTGGCTTCTGGTTGGTCTCGTTTGTTGTCATTGTATGAGGTTCAAAATGCACTGAGTTCTATAGTATCTAGTAACTCTCAGATTCTCGCGCGCATCTAGGTCGGGCTTTGCTGGGTAATAGCCAACAAAATTTAAAGTACGGCTGTCAAATCAAGTCCTCGACCCACCAAATGCTCCGTAAGAGGCTTAATTTGTCGATCGAGTCTTTGCTAACGGAATGGCCGTTAGGTCGAGCACTGGATCACCGTAAGATCATCGAGGATTTTGTGGGGAAGCATCGCGACATGCACCATTTGGACCTCTAACCCCGCCATCCCAAGAGCACTCGTTTTCGCCCTCGTTGTCGGACACGGGCTCCAGGTCCGGCAGCTCTGATTCAGGACAGATCGGAATGGTTCTGGCTCGAATATCGAGCTCCTCTGGCGGCGATCCAGGACCGCCAGGCTATACTTTTGCATGAATGCGATGCTGATATGTGGTTCAATACTCTCTGCAGATGCTCCTACAAAGGCTGGGGTGTATCCTGGGATCATGGAGAATATTACGCTCATCATGCTTCTGAATATAGGATTCTCCACTCATAATTTGTCATCTCTTCTCAATGCTCGAGACTCGCGTGGTTTTCGGCGTTGAGATTACGTCCAAAGAAACCCATATCCGTTGATACTTGTATTCGTGAGACTCTGATATTGCCGCCGTTCATGTCTTTTGTTTACCCGATCGTCCGAGGTTAATTTGCAGTTCGCAGCTAACGGCGTCCAAGCGGGTTTACAATTTGAAATGCCACAACGTTCGAGGACGGTTTTGATATATTGCTCTTGTGAGAGCGAGATGGGGGATGGAATAGACCTGCTGGCTCGGATCCGGAGGTTATAAGAGGAAACCAGAGTAATCATGCCTTCTAGACGATTAGCCTTGTGGAAATACCACTTAACTCGACCAATCGTCTCGAGCACCGCCGCGAATGAGAGCGGTTGGCCAAATCAACCGCTCCCCATAATTCAAAACTTCACAGACCCCAGGAGAAAATTGAGCCCGGGTTGGTATTTGGGAAAGAAAATAACGTCGTATCCAACAGCCCATTCCAAATTTCACCCCAAAACGGCACACAATTGTTAAACAAACAGATGCAAGCACGCGAAATTTGCAGCTTTGCAGCTGTTTGTTTAACAATTTACATGGTCACATCAACAACAGAGGAATCTGAGGTGACCATTCTGTGTAGAATTTCGCTAGCTACCACCTCAGCAGGCTTCGAAAAGGCAGTTGAACTGGGATCGTGGCATTTGATTTAATGCAAATTTGATTATAAAGCACACAATTGTTAAACAGATGCAAGCACGCGAAATTTGCGGCTTTGCAGCTGTTTGTTTAACAATTTACATGGTCGCATCAACAACAGAGAAATGAGGTGACCATTCTGTGTAGAATTACCACCTCAGCAGGGCAGCTTCAAAAAACCAATTGAACTGGGACCGTGGCATGGGATTTAATGGACATTTGAGTGCTTGGAGCTGTTTGTGTAACAATTTACTGCATATTATGATCTTGGAATGTTCCATGATATGAGAGAATCCCCCATGATTATTCTCAAGCCCACAGCTGCTATCATTCATATAGATCTAGCCCAAAATCTTGAAGCACCCCATCAGCAGGATGATTGGGATATATCTCCACAACCGTTTGATGGATTCCCGCAGTCTCAAGTGTCTTTGTAGGTGTCCATACATACTAAATTTAGGGCTCATAGGAACTACTGATAAAAATCACTATGAATGTGTAAGTAGCTCATTCACTGTGTTCCGACCCTTTCTAGACTCAGCCTGAGTGTAGGGACCCAGAAGTAGCTACACCGATGATTGAGGCTAGGTGCCTACAGCATAGTCTGTGGAGATCTGCCTAGCTCTGGCTAGGTTAGTGTATGTCAGTCTAGGTCTGGGATGGTCTGTGTAGGCCGTCACAGGTGCTTGTAGCCACCTACAACAGGGGGAAGGCATGCAGATACTCAAAATATTAGCTAATGGAACTGTTGCTCCGCGAGTTCTTCCGGTGCAACTGTCCAAAAATCGCACTACAACTAGTCCCTGCACAGCTGAATTTTGAGGATCACAGTGTACAGAGAAACTTGAGCTTAAAACTTGATGGTCTCCATGGAACTGCAAGCAATGTGCAAGACAAAAAAAAACATTCAAAAGGGAAGTCTAGGTCTGTGCAGCTGAGTTTAGGGAGCTAGCCTCGCCTTCCACAAGCTACCCTCATCTACACTTACCTGAGTTTAGGGGCCTTACTGGGTACTCCAGAAGCCAAACGAATATTACATGTAGTCACCTAGATGGGGGGCTGTGTAGTGATCTACACCGACCTAACTCCATCTAGCACAACCTACAGCACCTAGCCTCAGCTGAGTCTAGGACGGGTCGGAACGCAGTGATTACAATAAATTTTTACAGAATTGGGAATCTCAAGAGATCTAGATTTTTCTGAGGACTTCACTACACCCCAAGCATATTGGGAGTTTGGTAGGATCCCAAATTGCCATCAACCAATTGCTTATGCCATCTGACTGGAGCTCAACAGTGTTATCATTCTTAACACTGCCAAAGTCATTACTCTCTCCCTGGTACAGAATGGGTGGCTGTGTCCTGGCATAGCCACAGCGCACCCCCGCCCCCAACAGCTATGGATTGGCTTGAAGCATTCCAGCGTTCTTATATGTGTCTGGAGTATGGTTGTCTGCTGCACCGACACATACATGGGGGGCGCGGTATTCGGGAGGCAAATAGAAGCAGAAGGTCTCGCCTGTCCAGGAATGGTGGCATAAATTAAGATCCGACTTGCCTGCACGGTAGGGACGATCATTGAGGGCGACCAGGATCCTGTACTGGGCCAGGCTGTGTGTGGAGATGGTACATGAATTGAGCTGGATGAATAAAGAGAAGGATAATGTACAGGGAGGGGAGATCATGGGTGAGAGAAAGGAACAAAGCGAAAGAGCGAACGGTTGTTGAGCGGTTGATCGGCGAGGTCAAAATAAATTGAAGTCCAATAATCTTTGATGGGTCGGGTGGACTCAGAAAGCAAAAGGAAATTAAACTGCTAATGTGGTCGGTCCGTGGAGCGGCTGAGAAAAGTAGGGTATTGGCAGGCCCCCGGTCACTACCTTTGATGTCCCTCCGGGATAGAGTAAATGGCGCTCTGCGCGAGATTTTTTTTTAGACCAGCTTCGTGTGTGGCCCAAAATTCGAAGGCAAATTGGGCCGAAGAGGATTATGAGGAACCGGACGAGGGAACAGGGACGAAAAAGCGGCGGCCAAAGGACGTAGGGCCCCCGTGCAGAAAAAGACGAAAAAATAATCGAATTTTGTTCCTATGTACCTCCGAAATAGATTACTGTAGTATTTCGTTTCGTTCAAATCGACACCGGGCGTGACACGTGACCGATTTTACCTCTTCGACAATTTGACACCAGTCAAAATTTCGCGAGACACCCCCAAAATTTCGACATCCAAAACGATTTTTTTTTTCTTTTTTGCGTCGCCCAGGCCGTTTTAGGCCTCATGTCACGCTCGGCAAATTCGACAGACCCTCGCGTGACGCAGGACCCCGACCAAAATTCGACATCGACACAGGGGTGTGTGACACTTGACTGTCGATTTGAACGAAATTCTACAGTAAAACAGCAGTCCAGGACCGATTTTCATAGAGTAAATCAGGCAAATTTTTGGGCAAAAAGCGGAGGGACATTCATGGTAGTGACCGGGGGCCTGTATCGGCTGTGCCAAATTACGTCTCGCTTCGAATAAGCGATGATCCATGGAGACCAGGTTCGATGGCTTACGTGTCATGTCAAGTCAATGCTCCCCTTAACATCCCCGAATTTTTAACCGCCTGCGCTCATTCTGGGCGAGGGCATAGATGTGTTTTGATGGGCATTGTAGCTGTGTTAAAGCCCTGGTGACACTGAGGGAATGGTCCCCAGTCCCTTATAAATAGAGGATACAGCAAAACTCACTTGTATTCGGTGTGTTGGAATTAGACCCCAGTGCTTGTTCAAACCTTGAATGATGGCTTGATTTGGTCATGTGTGTATTTCCCATCAGATGACATATTCGGGCCGCACTTCCTCCACTTCCTAGGCCATGATACTAGGGCGCTTGTTTAAACCTTCAATACATCAAGCAGATCACATCACATGTGCTGACCTAAGGACGTGGACAGGTCCATCAGCTCTATTTATACACAACTTCACCCTGCCACGTCACAGCATCCCTCACCAGCTGAGTGTTCCTTATGGATGCACCGTCACCAGTGCACAGTCTGGCCAATCAACTCCAGAGAAGCAGCGCCAGCATCTCCAGAGACAATTGTCTTAACCATGACTACATCCTTCTGCACAGTATACGTGAGCAGTATACATGAGCAGTTTGCCGCCCACTTGCGCACGCCGACATCAATCTTGGATTTCTTGCTGGCCACTCCGACGAGTACCAATATCAATGTGGCCCCACAAAGTGACTGTGTGAGAACTCTTTATTTGAAACGTCCTTGCACCAACGTTGTACCAAAGCGGAGATCCGACGCGAACACCCATCTGGAGGTGGCTCCGGCGTCCTCTCTGGAATGGGATAGCCTAAACCTCGAGTATCCACCAGGAGTGATGGACCAACTCTACACAACGGCTCTGCCTCCCTCTCCGGAATGAGATGGTCTACAGCTCGAGTATCCGCTGGAAGTCTCTCATCCTAGAGATCAGATTGACAAAACGAGCTTGAATCCTGCTCTGCCTCCAGCCCCCGGACACACCGGCAACACGGGCAACGCGGCGGTAGGTTTGAGCACCCATTCACAGCTGGTCCCACTGCATCATAATATCGAGGAGGTTCAGGCTCTTCCCACCTCCCTTCCGTCCATCGGTCAAACAACTGAGGCAGAAACCGCCGTCTTTGGTAGAGCAGATCCTGCAGACGACGAGTGGACAGATGAAGAGAGCAACCACACCGGTGTAGGTTCCTGTTAGACCTGAGCAGGTCTGTCTATGAATTCTGTTGATAGACAGACCTGTCGATCTGAGTTTGAAATCCCATAACGCGCGAGATACCATAAAAGGCATATTTATAAGCAAGATCAAAGATTCAAGGTAACACGAGTAAATACCATGTCTTTTCTCTTCCACAGCCGTCCTCTTGGTCGGGAAATCCACAGAAATAACTCAGATGGATTTATGAACAGACATAAAGCATTTTAAGCCTCTCAGTTTTTCAAATTCGAGCGAGTGTAGAGCTCTCTTCGGCAACACTTACTCGCGCAAAGTTACTAGAGTCACTCAAATGCAACTTACTTACTAGTAGATGCAATCTGAAGACGAAATAGACTCTGCTGTCGCTGGTCTCTCCTGCCTTGACTGTCTATGCAGGTTATGCTGCCACTAAACTTTAATTTTACTGTTATTTCTACATAATTCTGTGACCTGTTCTTGTAGAGATGCAGAGAAACAAAATCTGTTCGAGTTGTACTCGTTGTGTACTCTTAGTCTATTCGTATTCACTCGGGATCTCACTTATCCGAATCTCGTTGTATTGCAAGTACCTCCGAGTACGCTAACTTTTTGATTTCGCTGCGGTGAGTCTTCTCTCGATTCGTTTCAATTTAATACTCACAACTTGTTTCTGATAATGAATCAGACCTTCTCGTTATATCCCGACTCGAGCTGGATTTTCTCAAATCTCGTTGTATTCCAAGTACCCATCTACAAATATATTGTCCTACACAAGTGGACTCGACTTGGCACGACCTACACCCGACATCCCGCTCGCTCCTTGCGCCGTCAGATCGACGGCAGGTTTGTGTGCACCCCGCTTGACTTGTCCCCGCGCCGTGGCTCAGTTCGCTGCGCATTCCTTCCACCAGCACGACTCGACGTCCCCGTGCTCCTTGCACACACCTCGCGACCTCCGCCTCCATTCGGCTGTGTCCGTGGACTCCACTCGGCACGACTCGCCGTCACCATGGCGCACTCCGCACCACATGACTGGATCCGCGCCCCGTCTCTGCTCGACCGTGGGATGTGCGCCAGCGCCGCACCGCAGCAGCCTCGCGCCGAATGGCATGTCAACAACAGGTGCATGTCATCCCATTGCAAGCGGCTCGCGCACTGAACTGCCGACCTCGACGTCCCTGCACCGTGACGACTCGCGCTCTCCGTTCGACGCGCAGCTCCGCTTCGCCAGCGCGACTCGACCGGATGCCCCTGATCTTAACGCTGCACGATCCACAGGTGCCACGCACGACTGGCCTGTCGAACACCGGTTCACCGCACCAGTCGATTGCGGGTACAACGGTTCGCGCACTCCACTGCGACGTCCTCGAGCGACATTCCCGATGTCGTCGCACCGCGGACAACTCCCAGTTCTGGGAGCGACGAGCACGGCGGGCCCGGCAGCTCGCGACTATGCACTAGCATCACAAGACGAGGATGGAGGAGTACAGGAGTGGAAAGGGAGGGAGAAAGGAGAAAGGGGCGGGAGTGAGTCCAGCAGACACACCTTTTTTTCCATTTTTCTTCGTGTCTTTCTTCTCTTTTCCTTCCGTGCCATGTCCCACGTCGTGTCGGTGTCCGCGGGCGGGATCGATGGGGAGGACTCGGGGCACATGCGCGCGCATACAGGACAGTGGGAATGCGGTGGTAGCGGGTGAACGACCAGAACAAAGGTGCGGAAAATGAAATGTAGACACATCTCAAGTGTGAGGCGGCCCGAGAGTCGATGTATTAGCCACTGGTGTATTCTGCCGTCAAAGTACAGTACCCTCGGGGGTAGCAAAGTGGACTGCGGCATCGCAGGAAGAGGCAAATCACTGCGATGTGTCCTCAGACGCGACGAATCATGACTTCCCGCAGAAGATCTTGAAGCTCCGGTGCCAGTAAGACCTCAGGGTGGTTCATGAGAAGCAAAGCAGGTGAACAGATGCTCTTGTCGCGTCCTAGAAGGTGGTGGAAGTTGAGTGGAGGTAAGAAGACATGTTGTTTACTGGTGTTACTTGGAATCTTTGATCGTGCTTATAAATATGCCTTTTATGGTATCTCGCGCGTTATGGGATTTCAAACTCAGATCGACCAGCCTGTCTATCGACAAGCTTGCTTTCATAGACAGGCTGGATTCGAGCCTAGGTTCCCGTTCAAAGCACAAGAGTGGTAATCGTATGAAACAGCATCCCCGAGGTACAGTGGTGTCCCTCTCTTCAGATTGGGCCGTTCAATAACTGTGACATGTTAGCACGACGCTGGATATACACTGACAGATCACCATCCCCCGGAGCGGTCAAGAAAATCCCGGAGTTCCCCAAGGGAAAGACTCGGAGTGGGAGGCACTTTTCATTCACGGAGCTCAGTGAAGGCGATTGTAGAATTAATCTGGCCCCCGCAAACTAAACCTCACGTTGAGTAATATAATTCCATCTTGGAGCGCGATGACAATCAATTTTGGACATATTTGGGTAATCTGTATACCCCAAAATCAGCTTCCCACATTCAGTTTTGCCAGGAATTCACATTTGGGTCAAGAATCGTCCACAAATGACTCAATTCAACCAGCATTTGCCTATTTGAGAAAATATCAACAGTGAAGGAAAATTTCCCAAGCAAGTCTACGGTAAATTCAGTCCTAGAATCAGTACTAGTCCCAAACGACCTGGTATACACAAATTAGACTCGGTGGCTGTGTTCCCGGCGCGAGTTTGAATTCTTCCTCTCTTCCTTCTTCTTTTTCATTTCGTTGTTAGTTACTTATCCAAGTAGTACGGCGTATTGATTAGCTGGAACTCCGGCTCAATGCGCGGCTTCCTGTACTTATTAGTATTTAAATTCGTTCAAATCAACAGTCACGCGTCACGTATGGTCCGTGCACGGATCATTCTCGAGGGCACCTCGAAGCCAGAATTTGTTCGTGACCGCCCCATGGCATAAACAATGTGCTTCAATCATATGATGGATTTGATTACCCTTTTGATTCACTAGAGGGATTAAAAATCAATTCTGGCTTTGAGATGCCCTCGGGAATGGTCCTTAGTGTTTCAAAACAAAAATATAAGTTGCCCAAGGCCGTATCTCCAGCGCTACAGTGGTTCTGTATGAAAACATCGGAATTTCTATATATGGTAGCTTAGATCATGCCATCAAAAATACAGGGACGAGATACCCTCCGGAATCGCCATGCGAATCGATCGGTTATATTTTCAAAGGAATCGGCTGAGATTTGAGCTCACACCGACAATTTGCATGTCCATCGTAGGGCGTTACAATCCAACAGATGGCAAATTTTATGCCTGACATGGCTCTCGAACAAGACTGCCTCAACAACACATGTTTGTCCCAGAAGACGGCCGGCATAAACACTGTGCCGAGATGAGCCGAGGTGGCCTTCAAAATGTAAAGTCTCACTGAAGGGAATAGGCCTTGGATTCCACCGGCTATGTGCTGAGAATGTTACTTTAAGTCTTCATTGGACGAGCGGGCACTCATTGAAAGGGTGGTGGTTATAGGGAGATCTTTTGTACTGGTCGGCGCAAAGGTCCGATCAGATGCTGCCGATGTTGCCGATGGGATTGATGGCGGTATATTTGGTGGGATTTTTCCAACTCCCAAATTTCCTGGAGAAACACATCCTGTTATATTCTTTCAATTTCTGCAATATTGTCACAACGATTTGGAAATGTTTACGCCCAAAAGGTTTTCAAAATGTTGGAGTGACGTCATCCACATATTCCATCACACATTTTCGGATTGTTGGCCGCCAACATTCCGAAAACACAAAGTTCGAATGGCGGTGTATTTGGCAACCCCCTCCTGAACACTGGGGTTGCCAAAGAACCGGGGTTGCCAAATAGAATTATCCATTTTTGCACACATCAAAAAAAGTCGGGTGTAACCTGTGACTGAACCTAGTCTGTTGTTAACTGCGCCACCGTGTATAGGTGGCCGCGTTATTACAAATCATCGGAGTTTGAATTTTTGCCATGCTTATTTAGCACTTCCAGGACCCCCATCTTCAAACTTCCGGAGAGAAAGGGTATTCAAATCCATGTCTGATCCCAAATATTTCCTCAAATTTTCTTTTTTGACGTTCATTCTTGTGGAATAAAAAAAGCAGATTATGTCAGGATTGGTCATCCATTGAGTCATCAAAGTTCGAACCTCTGATTCTTCAACTCTACCGCTGCGAGTTGGGGGGAGAAGTTGCTCAATTTAGGCTAGTAAATACTATTGGTACTTCAGATTTGTGAAAAACAAGCTCTGGAATGCATACTAGCATCCAAATTCTTGTTGTGATTTGTAATAAGCAGGCCACCGATCGCTCAATCGACCTTATCAACAGACTACAACATGCGAGGCATGAGCACCAAAATTGTTGTAGCGTCTGTCTATGAGAGACTAGACTGAACCTATGGCTGAAATGGTACAGTAACCTCCGACGAGTGGAAAGGGATGTTGCTTGTATTTTATCCTTTAATTGTGAGTCTTGTGTCGTCACTGTAGAGAGTTTTGCAGTCCCGCGCCCGTTGTACCGCAAACGGCTGTAAGATGTGGTTCTTAACAAAAACTCTTCGCGGTGGGTAGAGACAAGTTAGTGGGCTTTGCCGCACCAGCGCGCTACAATTGTTATTATCCCTCTGCTGCGATCACCACACCTGATGAGGACATCGTTTGCGTATAGTTTCATTTCTTGGCCGGTTCACATTCGTCCCGAACTTTCCCCTGAACTTCATTGTTGTGAGTTCTGGTTTCATCATACATGCAAACCATCGAACGTGGGTCACTCCTGAATATTATTCAATAATAATCACAAGAGATCATCGGTAACATTGAGTGGAAATCCCGTACCCTCCGGAATCGCCATGCGAATCGATCGGTTATATTTTCAAAGGAATCGGCTGAGATTTGAGCTCACACCGACAATTTGCTGAAAATGGACCCAAAAAAAAAAAAAAAACCGGGCCGCGCCCTAAGTTCCGCAAAGAGCTGTAAGTGAATTCGAGAATTTCCGGTTACTTTTGGTCATGCCGAGTAGATGCCCGTGTTCTGCTCGAAAACAGCCCAATTTGATCCACAAAATTATCCCGCGGTGCCAACAAAAAATCCCACCGCTCAGCCCTGCGCTTTCCCAATCGTTTGAGCCTACTCCCAAGGGAAAAATAATAATAATAATAATAATAAAGCCCACAGCGATTTATATCGTGAAAACTGGCCAAAAACGGGGGGAAAAAAACGGCAGTGCCCTAAGTTCCGCAAATGACTGTAAGCTATCGTCTGAAGCTTTTTACGCTCCGCTTAAAATCTTCCGGCTGCAGGCTTCCGAGTCGGCACTGTTGATCGCTCCACTGAGAGACGATTCAACTCCCCCTCGCCGTTCATTTCCTGTGTCCGAGCCGTTTTCCCCCATTTTCTATGTGCACCTTTTATCTGCCAAGGAGAAGTAAGACTCGAACGAAACAAGGCTTATTTACTCGTCATGACCAAAAGTAACCGGAAATTTCGTTTATGGGGCACATAACCCAGGTTTCGCCCGTTCTGCTGGATAGATTCTTAGTCCTCACAAAATTTGGCATTGCATATGACAGTTAAACTTGAGGTATGAGGTCTCACACTTAGCATAGCATTAAATTTTGAAAATAACTGTATTCCGCAAATAGCCATTGTCGTCACTATATTCCTTACAGGGACTGGGCGGCCGCTTCGCGGAGATACTTAGCAGGGGCGGTGCGGTGCCGCCTCAATGGAGCAGAACGCAGGCTACACTTCGTAGTTAATCCAACCGGGATCGATGCAGCTATCAAACGCTGTAAATCAACCGCACTATGGAGGAGCGGTGGAGGAGCCAGCAAACTCCTTGATGTAACGGCGGACCACAATGTGGACCATTGCAAAGGCAATAGGATCATGTGTTTCAAATGTAACCCAGTAACTGTGCTCTGGAAAGCGCAATAATGCCTCCGAGCGGGATCTGAATAGCTGTATGTGTTTACCGTGATCAGGACTATCCATTCCTGAGAGGCGTAGAAAATGTCTTTGGAACGACACTGGAATTGAAATGGTCTGCAGGATGTCAAGTCATGCGGTTCAAAATGTGGACCATTGAACAGGTAATTGGGTCACGCTTGTCAAAATATAAACCAGTAATTGCACTCCGGAAAGCGCAATAATGCCTCTAATAGTTGTAAATGTTCGCACATCGTAAAGGTGAGAGGAATTTCCCTGCAAGTTTGCAGCCGGTTGAGGTCAGAGACATCAAACCTTGCTCAGAGATCGTGAGAAGTTCTGTCGGACGCACATCTAACATTGCAGAACCTAAAAAGAACTGTGGAATATGTGTGGCACACACAACGGTACGCGCGAGTTTGCAGCCGATTTAGGTCAGAGACATCAAACCTTTTCGCCTCGCCTTCGATTTCTTCTCGGTTAAATTTGCTCAGAGATTGTGCAAAGCTCTGTGGGACGCACATGTACCATTCGAGAACCTAAAAAGAACTGTGGAATATGTGTGGCACACACAATGGTTCGTGCGAATTTCAGCCATGGCCGACAGCGGTTGATCCGTTTAGCTTACGTTTAGCATCGATTTCGCCCTAAGGTGTCCCGGAATGATTTCCGGTACATAAATTGATGCCCGATCCACAGCTTAGCCTCCACGTGGTGAAAAAGACGTGTAAGCAAGCGGGGAACGCGCGATTTGGGGTCTGGGCCTAGTCTCTTCTAAACAGACACTACAACATTCTTCACTCGTACCTCGTGTGTTGTAGTCTGGGCGCGTACCACACGTACTTTTTAATTCCCTGCCCTTCCCTCCACGCCGAAATCTTTACCATTGACACTGAGCGACCCGACCACTACGGCTGAACCAGCTCGCAAAAAAACTTGAAACTGACCCGCAGGGAGCGCGATGCAGCCGAGCAATCTCTTACCGAGTTCAGGGATGCTGCGCGTTATTTGGCATTGTGTCGCGCAAAACGTGACATTTTATGGAGTGCGATTTCCTTCGGTTTGAATTCGAGGTGGTAGTCAGCAGTGTTCGCCCTAAAGGCCTTTAATGGGGGTCCGAGATTTCTAAAGGCCTTTTGAAGGGTAAAGGCCTTTAGTTAAAGGGCAGGACTAGTCAGCGCGATTCTGAACAAAACTGTCTCTCCCGATTTACTCCTGCTGGCCTGTTTGTTAAGCCAGGGGCTTGGAAGCTCTTCATTCTGGAGAGAGGCGGTGCTGTATTTCGACTCAATAGTGTCGGGAATTTACACGACGCTGCCCCGCCAAACTCTGACTATTACTCGTTATCCACAAAAGTAACCGGAATTTCGGTTCTAATGGCGTCCAGAACAATTTTTGGCCATCCTTGTGGCCAGATTATTGATTTACTATTGGTTTGGCATAGATTACGACATTTGAACCTGAGTTTCGGAATTGATCGAGAATTGATGGTATTCCCCTCCTAGGCATTGTCCTGATGGTATTTTTGATCTTCTAAAACCTGATAATTAGCCTTAGGTAACACGCAAATTCTTGGGGGCAGAAAGACCTCCCAAATGCCTCCACGAATAAACTAAAAAGGGGACAAAATCACCGCCTTAACGAAAAATTATTTAGACTCTAATTTTCACAGCAATGAAAGGAAGGATCAGAACCAATAACCACTAGCACTCTCATAGGTAAATGCCTATATATAATATATAATGTTTGTGGAGGAATGCCGACGATACAGGGGTATCTGCCCACAAAGAACTAAATATCTCAAACTCTGGCCTTATAGACGCCATAAATTCAGGAAATGTAGCCATGTTAGTTACGTGAACCATCGGTGTCACCCGCGGTGTCGATTTGAACGAAAAAATACAGCAGGGTCACGTGTTTCAAAATGTAAAGGATTGCGGGGAGGGCAACAGGGTCACGCGTTTCAAAATGTACAGTAATACGGTCAGGGCAATAGGTTTATACGTTTCAAAATGTAAAGGATTGCGGTGTGGGCAATAGGATCATGTGTTTCAAAATGTAAAGGATTGAGGGGAGGGCAACAGGGTCACGTGTTTCAAAATGCAAAAGTTGCTCAATTACAGCCCTTTGCGGAACACAAGGCGCGGGCCGTTTTTTCTGTTTTGCAAAATTTTGCCAGGAACACCCACCACGAGCTCAATTTCGGTCGGAATCTCCTGGAAGTAGGTGCGTTCGAGTCGCACGGAAAATCTTCAAGGGATGGTCCCTTACGGTTTTTGATGGGATCAAAAAATAAACTTTGTGCCATTCTGATCATGTTTCCGCTTAGGACAGCTGTAACTCGGACACAGATCTCAGATTGACTTAAATCTTGGATATGTTATACACATGCATGATATCTAAGGGATAGGACTCTTGATGGGAAGCCCGAAGAGCATTATGCGTATAGAGTGCTTTACATTGGGACAGCAAAATCATGCCCCCGCAAAAGGGAGCAATGGGGAGTCATTTTTGGTCAGATTCCCTATCGGAGTATTCCATCCCCTGGAGAATGTGTGTGAAGACACTGTGTCAAAAAATAACAACTATAGCGCGCTGTCGCGGCAGAGCCCACTAACTGGTAGACATATCTACAATTCAAATACTGTATTATTTCATTCAATTCGTCGGTCACGCGTCACAGGGGTAGCTGACGACGAACTTTGGTCGGCGTCATACGTCACAAGGGTGGTTGACGAATATCTTTGATGTCACAGTTGTTCCAGAAAATGGCTCAAAAATCGCGTAAAATGGTCAAAGATATTCTCTGAATGGGAAAACATGAGAATACAGTCTCCCGAGCCTACTATTGTATTTCTCTGGTGAAACGCGAGTTTCCAGCAAAATTTTATTAAGATGATTAAGGTGTAAAAAATGCGCAAGTAGTCATATCGAGTACGGGAGCCCAGATCAATGTGAAAAAGGTCAGAACCAGCTTTTTGAGGTCATTATATCATTTGGAAAGCATTAGGGAGTCTGACGAATTTTTGGTCCTTGTCACGCTAAATCTGGGGCTTGACGAGGTGACGAATTGGTTCAACATGTCACAGTATAAACATGTATTCAATCTTGAGGCTCTGTCGCAAAACAAATATTGATGTGCCCAAAACACATTCATGCGAGGTCTGATAGATCATCTACATCCAAACAATCCATCTCCACCTCTTGAGTACCAAATGCATTACCTTCGAGAATTCTGTAAGATTCTGCAATCAACAGATATACCTATGGATGCAATCGGAAGTGATGAGAAATATTAATAGAGTAACCAGTTTCTGTGACGTGGTGGGACGTACTCGGTGATCCACATGCTTTTTTCTGCTGTTACTGAGACCGCCTTCAACGCTGTCCAGCCTCGTGAGGGATACTCTCATGGCCAAATTGGAACCGTTTGGGAAGAACCCGGTTTCTGTCCATCTCAAAATCTTTGCCTTGACCGAAATCTGAACCATAAATACATGTCAGCCATCCGAATAAGATGCAAAGTAACTCACAATCAAATCCTCGATCTCGGCTGCCCCGGTGATGATTACCCCTTCAGTTTTAGCAGAGGGCTGAATTTTGGGTCAATGGTGGTTAGAATACTTTAATAAAACTCACTCTGTCGCCTGAATCTACAGTCTCAACCTCACGAAGAAGGGTGGTTTGTTTTTTGAAGAGAACCTTGACTTCTTCGGTGGGGAGGCTTAACCGCACGTTCACACCCTGGCCACCCGCCTTAATACGAGTTCAGTCAGTTAGTGGCAAGACTAAATTGAGCCCACTGTTAACTCCTGCCCAATGACCGTCCCAATTACCACTCCTCTGAACCGGGGGCTATACCTTTTCCCCGGAATCTCCGGCGGGAGAACTGAGTGCCGGCTTTTGTAGCTATAATAGCTACCGCCATCCAGAGTCATATCCCGAGTGGCAGCAAAGTCGGCTGGATAGCTAGACAAGCCAAAGGCCATGCTCTTGTCGGACAAAATGTCCTCGACATACTGGCTATGGTGCATCCTGGAAAGAGTAACGAGATCACCCATCAATGACAGGTAAATATGATTACGGCTGTAGGCTGTACTTTAGTGCCGAGTCTAAACTCGATCAAGTTGACGTATTAGGGACAACCGCGGTTATACCTTCTTCCCATGGCTCTAAAAATACGTACTGATCCAGTAGAATTTAGAGGACTGATTCTCCTTTGGCCATCGGCTGCTACCCGAGGCAATATGGGTTGTCATATATTCAATTTTGAATTCGGCGAAGGTTCTCACACTCTGGGATTATCCAGCCACAACGATTTGGCTGGTGGGAATTTTTTCGGGAGACTGAATGGGAGACTGAATTGGCAGGCATAGAAGGCCTTTTAAATCGTCAAGAGCTAAGGGAAAATAACGCGCACATGGAGATAAGAGCATTATCCAGCTCCGTCGGGCAGATGCGAGTCGAGTTGCGGGCTCTGAAAAAAAGAAATGTGAAAAAAAAACCTACCAGTGGGGATATGGATGGCGGTCAGGCAACGCATTCAGTTGGCCCTGGGATCTCAGAAGTGATCGGCAGTATTATAGGTGAAACTTGAACCCATACAGGCTGGCTCGAAGATTGTATTGGCCGAGAGCCCGCAGAACCGCAGAGCCGTAGCGAGAAATATAATACCAAGAGATCTCCGATCTAGATCCAGCCCAGCCTTCAGTTTCATCCCAGCACTGAAGCCAGGATTTGTACGCATCGGTTTCAGAGACACCTGGAAAATATCCACCCGAACCGACGGAGGAAAGCAAATAAAGATACTAATTACGTGAGTGAAATGAAACGCGTAATGGAATGAATTATTTTCAAATGAAGGAGCAACTATTCATTTCTTTGTGATGACCGCGCAGTCTCTCAAATCAACCTGTTAACTAATTCAACTGAGAGCACCGGTAGAAATAAGGCTGCAAGTAAGTAAAATACAAGGTCAGGAGTCAGTATCATGGGGAGCAGCTGATGAAGCGAATGACATACCTCGCGACGATTACATCGACCAGGCGTCCATCCCACTTATCCATGCCAATAACCGGATCCCGTTTCCCATGGCGTACAACTAGAATATTTCCATGCCAAGGAGTCCCGGCACGCACAACACAGGGACAGGTGTTCAGTAGAGTCTGAGGGGGAGAGCGTTCTGAGGGATATAGAATACAGTGTAGGGAAACTCGAGCAGGATGCCAGAATCAAGTGGAAAGGTGGTGACGTGGAGTCTGCCAATACTGGAATTGCCAATGTTCGGGGGTAACGACGAGGGCACCCAACATTCAGTGAATAGATCTTCAACCTTGGAGAGTCGGACGTGCTGATCAAACCCATAATCGATGGGAATAGGAACCACTCGACGGCTTTTGCATTGGGTAGCATAAAGAAATCCGTACTTGAACCCACAAAAGATCTCAAAAATAAGGTCAAAAATCACCGAAGCCAGGAGGTAACAAAAACGTACCGGTCGCTGCTGAGCAACCACCATCATGCGACCACCGGATACCCCATTCCTCTCCCCCACGCTCGCTTCCTCAACATCCCAACAACTAGACACGTCAGGGCGTCGCCTAAGACAGCGTGCGACTACGAAAGAAGCGACGGAAGTAAACGCCGTTAGCGCAAACGTAACTATTCGCACGCACGGGAGACGCGATGTATCTCCACTGCCCAGCGATGCCCACATCGTACACACGCCAAACACACCTCGTCAACCCACCCATCCCCGACGCGAAACCCCTCCACCCCACCGGCCCGCCCCCCAAATTAGGGTCGTGGAATCAGTGACGGACGACGCGTCGACATCGGCGGCAGACGAAACCGACCTCAACACCCCAGATGTGACCGCGGTTACGGGCACTCCTCGAGGCAGACCTCGGAGTGACGCCCACGGAAAGCGAGGGGGGACTCGTAAGGCGCGTAATGCGTTGGACGAGTCTCCGCCTTGTGCGGACAGGCAAGAGACCACGCCTGCCCCCTGCGTCACATCTGACTACGTTGAGACCACTGCAGAGACCAACCCCAGCCGCAGGAAACAACCCGCGACCAAGAAGCGCCCTAAGGGGTCGG
>JARJLF010001298.1:0-86285 GCA_029378395.1 Mycena leptocephala | reverse complement strand
AGGTACCTTGAATTCGACCCAGCAAAAGGGCAACATGGGCTTTCGTCACAGATTCAAAATTTGCTACACACGATCGCCGCACCTCGAACGTTGCAACTGGATCGCATGTAAATATGTTCACCCAATCGTTCACGCCGAACGAAGTGATCTTCCACCACGCCTAAAAGAAATGGTAACAGTAGCCAAAAAATATGGACTCATCTTCGACACCTACAACCCATCCAAGACGTTAAGGGGATGCTCCCTCTGTTCCACCACTTTGGTGAAGACAAAAATAAAAGGCGCATAAATAACATGCCCATGTAAATGCCTCCGGTTAAACACGGAGCTCAAAATGCGCACGATGGGGTGAAAATAGCGGCCCGCCTCGATGATCCTGGCCACCTGGCATCGAAGGATTGCATGTGCCTTGACTGCGTGGATGACCGCGCATTTTCTGGCTGTAAGAACCCACACAGTTGTGCGAAAATGGCAAAGCTAAAACTTGACTCATTAATCCCGAAATGGGACCCAAGGGTTCCCCCCTAGAGCTTCCGGCCCCACTTACCGAGGACACAGAGGACCTGATTACCTTTGTTGGCCCCCTCCGATACGAAGCCTCACAGAAGGTTTCAGGATCTTCACGAAGTCCAAGCCAGAGCCAGAATCTGCTGTCATACCACCCATTGAGAGGATACGATGCCCAGACGAACATACTATTACTGTATCATATGCAGGGGCAAGCAAAAACAGCGGTCAGGATGATGCCCAAGCAGGCGCAGGTGTATGGTTTAGTGAACCAACACCCAGAACAGGTCGTTACGCCTCCCGCTGACACTGAGCCAGAACAAGGCTGGAGCAGAAGCTGTTGCAGCCCTGCACGGAGTGAAACAGGTCTTCAATGATACAAACTGCATCTTGAAGGCGGTCGCAGACACATCCTAAAGCCATGTCAAAAATGTGGCAAAGTGGAGGATAAAGGCTGGGTTGGGGTCCCGAATAGGGAACCAATCAAAGCACTGTTAGCGAACCTCCGGGAACGCACTGAAACCACAACTCTTGCTGTGGCCAAGGGCTCTGAAAGCGTGAACTCGGCCGCAAACCTGGCACGCGATGGATCTGATAAAGAACTGTGTGACGTTATTGATCTACGGATCCGGCCGACTTCCAACTTAGCGGTGCAAAACTGTCAACCTTAACCCAGGCGACCGCATACCGAGCCATAAAGAGCTAAGGGAAACGGTACACCGCAAATCCACAGATGAAAATATTCGGCTACCCAGGAGGCAGTGAAGCTGCTCTATAAGAAGAAGCCCACTGCTGAAGCCATCTGGAAATCCATACGGAACCAGGACATTTCTCGTCAAATCAAGAATTTCCTTTGGAAACAATCCACGGTGCACACCGCATCGGAAAGTTCTGGTCCAATATCCCAGAAATGGAGGATCGTGCAAATTGCCAACACTGTGGTGTTCTCGAGACCATGGAACATATCCTTCTCCAGTGCACACGCCCGGGCCAGGCAGAAATATGGAAGCTCGCCGAGAAGCTCTGGCTAATGAAGGATGATACATGGCCTGCCCTCTCCATGGGTACACTGTTAGGCTGCGGGCTTGCAAATTTAAAGGCGAAAATGGGAAGAACTCTCCTGCTACTGCCCGGTTTTACAGAATACTTATCACTGAGTCACTTTATCTCATTTGGAAGCTCCGCTGCGAGTGCGTCATCAGTCGAGATGGTGAAGCCCGTCAGAACATGAAATCCACAATAGATGGGTATCACAGATGAATGAGAGGTTGAGTATCGACCGAGCTCTCACAAATAGGATTAAGTTCGGCAAGCAGTACTCTCTTGCCCCTCCCTGGTACTGGACACCTGGAAGGGTTCCTTGCTCGACGAGGATAAAATGCCAAAAGATTGGCTGAGAGACCCCGAGGTTTTAGTGGGTATTGTGCCAATGCGATCATGTAGATCACCGTCCCACCCGTAGGGAGACGAGGCCGGAATAGATAAATGGTACAGAGCCCACACTGTTGCGAATCGCTTCGTGCGTAACGCATTTCCTTGGGGGTGGAAACCCTTTCTTACACTCTCTGGAGGTCTTACTGTCCTCCACTCTTGCGGAACCCGAGGCTAACCTATCGTTAGTTGTCTGGTTCATATCGTACCACCAAAAAAAAAAAAAAAAAAAAGAAAATCACGTTTGATGCCCATCAGTGGCCAAACACGACCATCGTGCGCGCTCGCGTTCTTCGTCTTCGCGTCCATCATCCTTTCTTGCTTTCATGACCCACCCTAGTGCCTACATTCCCCAGACTATGGCTCCCTAGTACTCCTTCACTCCTCAAAGCCCTGGCGTACCGCAAGACTATCGAAACCATGAATTGGAATTTCATGACTGCGACTCTTGGTGTCATTCGGCTTCTCGATTCAGAAGACGTCATTCGATTTTCTCGTATAGTTATACCACCATATCTTCGGCCCACCTTTGCCTTTTTAAACACCCTCTCAAATGAAGACCATGTCATGGCCTTACGTGCTTGTCTTCTCGTATTCACTGTCACCCGCGGACGGCTCGTTCCGCATGATCTTCAACTGGAAGCTGGCCTCGCTGCGATGAACGGGAAAGAATGCTTCGTAATTGCTCGAACTGGGTGGGGCAAGACCCTCTGCATTGCAATCCCTCTACTACTTCGTCCGGGTCGCATTTCCATTACTATATCTCCACTTAAATGACTACAAATGATGCAGGTAGGAAATCCCATCCACAACGTAGTCTTTATTGATTCATGCCTAGGTGTCTGATTTCTTGAATAAGTTCGGTATTGCGACGGTAGCCGTGAACGAAGATACGCCAAATTGTCCAGTCTTATGGTCGGTGCGTGCAATTACTTTATTGGCCCTAAGAGCGAACATGAATGCAGTATTAGGCAATTTCTGCAGGTCAAATCCCTCACCTCATTGTTCAACCTGAGCAGTTTGCGCTTCATCATGGCCACCTTCCAAAGATGGCGCGTCTCCTTCACGACCACAAGTTTGTTTCGCAGATTGGAGGCGTCACCGTTGACGAATGCCACAATACCTACATCGCCGGATCCACTGTGAATGGCAGAAAACCATTTCGACCCTCTTACGGTGCACTCCCCCAGCTTCGTATACGACTAGGCACATCTACGGCTTGGTCCTTTCTATCTGCTACCGTTCCACCACACATCTACAACTACATTCACGACACGTTTGCCATTGGCCCCAACCCTACAATCATTCGTGTTTCTACGAACCGACCAAATCTTATTTATGCAACACATGTCCTCGTTGGCGGGCGAGGAAGTATTCAAAACCTAGATCTGATTATCCCTGATGTTTTCCATCCCCCTATGCGCCTACCGAAAATTGTGATCTTCCACGGCAACAAGGCTGAGACCTGCGTCGCGCGGCAACATCTTGATTCTCGATTGCCGAAAGCCCTTCAAAATCTTGGTATCGTTCGTCACTACCACGCCGACATGTCGCGTGAGTACCTTGAAGAAACATATTCAAGCTTTGCGGATCCAGACGGGATGACATTGATCTTGAACGCAACCGCAGGCGCAGGCGAGGTACGCTGCTCATTCTAGTCATCATCTCGCACCTCTGAATTAAATTGGAGGGTCTCGACGTTGCTGGTATCGACGGCGTAATCATTTATGGTATTGTAGCGGACATTCCCACCAAATCTCAGTGGGATGGTCGCGCGGGTCGCAGCACCTCACGAGAAGCGTTCTGCGTCCATATGATTGAGCCATGGGTGCCCGAAATCGACACGAGCCAAATGGTAATGGACGCTGACGACCCAGATCGACCGTTTTCGGATGTGGCCTTGACGAAGAAGCACCCTACCAAACAAGAACGCACTGGTCGCGCGTCCATTCATCATGCTACGTCCTCGGAATGTGAGCGTGTGCTGAAAGCTGCATATTATCGAGATGAGTCACCAGATGGTATGCTTCTCTCCTTCCTCTGCAGACAATTCTCACGGCAATCCATTGGAATTAGCGCTCACGTTCACGGGTCGCTGGTGCTGCGACTCCAGCGCTCACCTCGGTAACACGTTTACACTGGAACAACTTTTTTTGGGTCCTGTCTACACGACACCAGCAGCACCGGAACCAGCGAAGCGCAAACGCAATGTGTATAGGCCCACCAAAGATCGGCCCGAACTTGAGGAGCTGATAATGTCCTGGAGAACAGATATTCATGGCCGATTCAATCTGCGCGCGATCCGCCCACCCACCTTCATCCTTGATGCCGACGCGATCAAGAAATTAGTTATGGCACCCGCTTCCTCAATAACTTCACCGCAGGCAATCACTGCACTCTTGAAACAGAGTCCAGAATGGGCGTACATGTGGGCGGAAAGTCTTTTTGATGTTGTCTCCAAGTACAAACCAGGGGAAGCCAACAACGAGGAGGGGAACAGCGACGAGGACGTGCCCGAGGCAAAACGTAGAAAGTCTTAGAAATACTGCATCGAAATGTTCTTCTCCAGCTATGAGTATTGTCGACCTACAGTCATGTAAGGTACATTATGAATCGTAGATAACTCTAATTATTGTTCCTCCGGGTTAGTCAGAACAATTTCCATCGCCGGGATCTCATCGGTGTCGTCTTCTGTGGTCAATATTATTCCCTTCAACAATTCCCGCCGTTTCTTGTTGAAAGTTGACATTGTCGAGGATTTTAAGGCTGCCTCACCGACAACTAAAAGATCAAGAGTGGCTTTCCCTTCTCGGTTGAGTTGCGGAAGATTCAAGTTCAGTTCACGAGCCTTGCGGGCAACTCTCCAAACGAGATCAGTTGTATCGACGTCCTTGTGACCAGTGCCGCTGTATGATGCACCCAAAGAAGTCGCGATGCTGGTCTTGACAGAGTCGAGCACGTCAATGGCGGCTGAAATGTTCGCCAGGCGATCCCAGCTGCCATAGACACCCCTAGATGTGAACAGATCCTGTGCGACATCAGAATGGTCCAGTACGTGGGGATATGACTTGCCTTTATTTTGCCGATGTTGTGTTCGATATTCATATCCACACCTTGACCCCTCCCTCGTGCCGGCGTCATCTTGAATATCATGTTGTCACGCACCAGCTCACTGTTACTCAGAATTAGTGAATAGATAGCGGCCAGAATCGAATACTGACTCAAACCCGTCTCCCTTCCACACGTACTTCAGATTATGGATGAAGTACATGATCTCCGTGCAATAGTTTTTCGAGCCTGCTCCGCGGAAGATCATTGCGAGGTTTCCTAGAAGATCCTCCACCCGTCCAAAATCTCCATCAGCGATGGCTCGCGTCACCTCGGCGACATGTAGGAGGTCATGAATGAGCCTGCGAGTATTTCCGTGTATGTTATCGACGGGAGCGGTGGATGGGGAGCGTTCGGGCATCGCATGCTCGGATAATATGCGGTCTGCAATAGCCAGTATCTGTTCGGTGGTCGGTTTTGTCGCAGCGAAGGCGGTCAAGTTAGCTGAACCACATTCAAGCCGCCATGCGTCGAGGAGAAGTCCGTCCAGGATTTGCATGAGAGCAGCCAGAAGAGAGTGATAGTCAGGGTGTTTCCCACCTAACCGCGCTTTCTCGAGGACAACAAAGAAATAGGAAAGGCTGCCTTCGGTATTTTCATGGCCACGGTGAGTATGGAGAATCCCCCAGATCAAGTTCAGGCAAAGATGGAAAAGACCGATACCAAGTTGGAACACTTGGGCTCGAAGAAAGGGATTTAGGTCGAAAGCGCGAACAGCTTTGCAACCTCGGTTCAAGGCCTGCGTAGCTTGATCATTGATGGATAAAATCGCGTTTTTGCTGAGCTCGGCGTAGGTGAGTTTGAGTTGTGTAACAAAAACATTCTCGTGAACGGAAAGGTTGCCGGGAATGGAGTTTTCTTCGATTGTAGAAAGACGGACTGGGAATTGGTATGTGACGTAGTCATCCGGCATCGGGCGGCGGGAAATGAACTGGAGTGCGGAAATTTCATTGTATTCGGTGAAGCCTTTGTTGTATCTGAAAAGAACACGGATGATATAAGCCCGAAAATTGCAATAGGAACTTATGCTCTGTTCCAAAGTCGGGCAGACATCGAGGTTGAATTCAAGGTCTGGCGCAATCTCGGCTCTGGCAAGCAGAGGAGCCAGCGCCATGGCCCGCGGATTGGGATTTCGCAGCCTGTAGATGATTGAGTACGTTCCGGATTGGACTTTCGCTGGGCCGCCACTGCGCTGCTCCACAAATTCCGAAGTGGAGATATTTATGTTGTCCCAGTTACCCATAAAGCCGCCCGGATCCCGCGCTGCGACACAGGCGTCCTCAATGCAATAATCGGCGACAGAGCCAACCATGGTGAGTGCGGAATCAAAGCACTTCGAAAGTCCGAGATTCTGCAGGACTTGGATACTCTCACGGGATGCCCCATTCTTCCACCAGAACAGGGTCATTGGACCGGAGAAATCAGAACAATTCTGCGAACGGCGGGAAGCAAGTTGGCCAATTATTGCATATAGTGCCTATGTACAAGTTAGAACATTTATTTGAATTGTTCAATGAACGAACGGTGTCCGAGTTCTTTTTCTTGTTCTTTACGACTGCTCGTTCGGTATTCAGTGCAGAAGCAAGTATTTTGACTACGTCAGCGGCCAAATTATCAGCAGGCTGGACTAAATTGTCCTTCAGGCTCCAAGCACGGAGAAATTTGGGGGTGAGCTGGGTGATACTTGATGCCGTGCTCAAGACCTTGACCATGGCATCCATCTGAGTCGAGACGGCTTCGCAAGCGATGTCAATGGCCCTCGGCTTCACCCAATCTCTGAATACCCGCTCTCCACGTTCATCGGCGACCAGAACCTCCAATAACTGCGTCATCTTTTCTCCAGAATTCCGAAAAAACATCGCAGCATGATGTTCGTACTCGTTGTTTGATAGAATCTCTACCAGGATATCTGCAGGAGACAAACGGGCGTCACGAAGAAACTTCAGAATTGCTGATATCTTTTCAGAGTCGGAGCCACGGAGTTTGAAAGGGGGAGGCGCGGCTGGAGGTAGATTTGATAGAGTACCAGCTTCGAGTGAATCGAGCAAAGTCATGGTGGTGTCGAGATCAAATTCGGCCGAAGCGCTAAGAATAGAGGATGATTGGGAGTTTGCAGAGCCGATATCAGGAGGGACGGGTGGTGTAGGTGGGGGAGGGAATTGGGTAACATCGAATATATTCGGGTGTGATTGGCTCCGGCGAAGCGGTGTTTCGGTCGAATTAGAATGAAATATGAACTCGGGTGATTTGAACTCCTCTTTTCTATCGCTAATAAGCTTCGGGATGGGGTGAGATATATTTTGCAAAAGAGTTCGGGGAGCGGCTGCTGCGGGAGTTTTGGTGAAAAAATCATCGTAACCTGCTGGAAGGACAGAGTGTGGATGAGGGGATGAATGTATTGGAGGAGGCAGAGGGTTTTGATGCTTATGAGACCGTTTAGGTGCTGCGGAGGGAATTCGCGATGTAGATGGCTGTCTCTGCGCATGTGCAGTGACGGCAGGCTGAGGAGGACGAGAACTACCAGGGTTTGCAGAAGGTGAGAGCCAGTGAAGATAAGGGTTTGAATGAGCCATGTATTGAGGCAGTATAGAGGAGAGCCTGACGGCAGAAAGGATGATGGACAACGCGAGCGCGCACGATGGTCGTGTTTGGCCACTGATGGGGCATCAAACGTGATTTTCACGCACTCAATGACGCGTTGTGGCGGTGCCGCCGCTCGTCATCTAAATTTAAAGCCAGATCGACCGGTCTGTCTACCGACATTTTGTCCCGTAGACAGATCGGTCACCGGTCTACGCTCCGAAACAAATGATTTGATCAGTTGACGAGTGATGGCCGAAGCGATGGCCGTCGACAACCTAATCCCCTAATCGAACATGAGATTAAAAATGAGGCGATTCATGGTATTCTGCCATTCCTACTTTCGAAAGCATATGCCTGGGAGACCGTTTTCCCGACTTTCTGTGTCGACAAGTTGGTGGTCCAGCCACTCATCCGGGAATAGTTTGGATGGTACATAACAGCCCATGTATTCTTGGTTCTGTTGGGGAACCCTGATCGGGGCTCAAGAAGCCCTAGGAATTTAGTTTAATCATTTGGCGTTGAGACAGTAATCCTGGAGGCTGGATTCAATCTGGGATGAATTAATCCAAACAAATATATTCCACCCACCTCTGGTGCGGAGTCCAACATGCTGCTTAATTATATTTCCTTGCCATATCGTGCCGCACTGCCGCTCGCTAGCGCTCGCAGCGTGCGGCACCTCCGGGCAAAAACAGACGGTAGATTCCGAGGCGTGGGAGCCGGCGACATCTCGACAGCCAGCAGCAAGAACTCGACAACGTCTCATGATTTATCAAAAAAAGATGTGCCGACCTTTTTTAAAGTATAGGATAAAAAGCAGAGATTAAACGGGATCAAAACCAAAAACACGCCACCTGCGAGACTCGAACCAACAACCTCCAAATTATAAGGCAACATAAATGACAGACAAAATGAAAGGCTGCTCTCACATTACATAGCCGTCTATGTGGCCAGATTAGTTGCAGATATCAACACTGATTAATATGTGGATAGTTTGTGGGTTGGTGCGACCCCCCAGACTTCATGGTCTGAGGAAACAGAACTTCAATGAACCAAAGTGAGCGAAGTAAGTGTAGATCTATGGTAGTAGTGTATCCAAGATATTGCATCTACACATATCAGTACGTTGGCCTAGTGGTTATGTTGTTACGATGTTACGATTTAGAACACCATATGTTCTTCCACGGTTCTGGCTGCATGTGTTCGAGTCTCCTTTGCCTTCACTTTTTTGAACTATTTCCCAATTCGTTGGATTAATTAATCCCGGATTTAATCCACATTACTGTCTCAACGCGGCCTGCCAAAGCAAAACTCCTAGGGTTGCTGGGGGGAGTCCGCGCCATTCTCGTCACTTCGTTACTTCGCTTAGCGCTGCGAAAGTTCGTAACTTTGATGGGAATTCGTGAAAGTTCGTGAGTTTGATGGCTTTCTGTGAAAGTTCGTGAGTTTGATGGCTTTCTGTGAAAGTTCGTGAGTTGGTATTCCAACCTTGTCAAACGGCGACTCCTCGGCACATCACGGAGTGACGTGCATCAACAGCTTGCCGAGGTTGGCCGGTTAGGTTCCGGTTAGCTGGTTAGGGGTTGGAGGTTAGAGGTTTGGGTTAGGGGGTTACGGTTAGAGGTTAGATGTTAGTGGTTAGTGGTTAGAGGTTAGCAGTTAGGGTTAGAGGTTAGTGTTAGGCCAGGGTATCAATATAAAAAAACGGGGGAGAAGGAAGTGATGGCCAGATTGATGTGTCTGATTTGTGTGGTTTGTTCATCTCACGAACTTTCCTGGGAATTCACCAAACTGACGAAGTTTCAGAGGTTGCCATCAAAGTGACGAACTTTCGCGAGTTTAAGCGAAGTAACGAAGTGACGAGGGTGACTACTACCCTGCTGGGGGCTCAGAAATGACCGCGAATATACAGATTCGCCATGCGAGAGCTATGTGCTTTGACAACTCTTACCATGGTATTTAATATTGGATAGGTGTGCAAAAGCCGCACAAGCTGCATGCGGCATTTTTGTGCATTGTGCAAAGCTGCACAGCAAATTTGAAATCTGAGAGGTGTCAATTAACTATTGTAATATAAGCTTACCTGAGGCAAAGGAGAGGTGCTGTGGGGAGAGGGAAGATCCTTGACATTGCCTCTGCTGCATGGCAGATGTGAAAGTATGAAAAGAGTGAGTGATGCCTTCATGTAGTCTCTTATAAACAGACGGTACAACAAAATTTGAGCTCATACTTCGCTTTGTTGTAGGGTCATGATACTTGAAAAAGGTGGCCTCCCACGGGTGCACATCCAAAACATAACACTCGAGAGAGTGGAATACTTATGATATTTAGGAGGCATTGAATGGTACTTTGAACGACAAGAACCAAGAACAGCGAAGCAAAAGCCGCAGCATTGCACAATGGGCAAAATGCCGCATGTGGCTCATGCGGCTTTTGCACAACCTATCTAATATGACTCCATAGGGCCGTGTGAGGTCCAGATATGAGATTATAACGCGATGGTGCACTGAGACCAGCTGTGGTAACGTAGGGAGCTCCAGGAGTGAAATTCATTTAGCACCTGATAGGACACAATAGATAGGTTGCGCAAAAGCCGCACGGCCGCATGCGGCTTTTTGTGCATTGTGCAAAGCCGTGTGATAAACCAAAGGATTTATGAGCGGATCCTTGGTCATCCCGATGAAATCTGAGTAAATTAGGTGCTATGCAGTACACTGAACCACTTACCTAACATAAGGTGCACCACCTTCATGTCATTAATGGCTTCGCCACAACCGCTGTGTGGCTATGGCCGCAATGCTGCCCAAACAGGCCATTTTTCAACCATTTCCCACACTTCCTTCTTCCACCTGGTGCCAGAATCAACACAAACAGCTTCAAAGCACTCTATGCAAGGTTTAGATACATCATGGATAGGGAATCAAAAGCCGCACGGTGCCGCATGCGGCTTTGCACAATGCACAAAAAGCCGCATGCGGCCATGCATATGGTCGGCGGATTGGCCGCGGTTGAATTTTGATTTGATGTACAGTCATTCCACGGTCTTTGCAAAATCACTGGTCCTTGCAAATATTTTTTTCCTAGGCCCTAAAAATATATTTCTTTGCCATTTTTGTACCAGATCTCTTCATTCATGTCTGATGCACCTCCCACATTATTTTCGGGCACATAGAGTGTACAATAATTATGTAATCAGTACCAAATAGGGCAAATCTGCAGGTAACCCAACTATCCCCTCTACATTGTTTGTTTCACAGGACATAACATTGATGGAGGGGTATACTGAGTCATATGCCCATGCTATCAAAAATCTGGGTCATTGGATAGCCCAGGTGTGTGGAATGAACCAATCATCCATACACTGTGCTCACGTTAGGTGAAAACATGCACAAACACCGTGTTGAACATAGTGAAACATGAATACAAGCAGTATCATGGGTCAAGATGAATTTTCGCACAAAAAAAGATACAGCAAGCCAAAAAAAACCCCTATTTTTCACGCAATGGTAGGCTTAGAGCACGGTCAGTTCTAGCATGGGACAGGGTATCTAAACACTCGCAAAGTTGTGTGAAGACATATAGGGAACCACTAGCACTATATTTTCACATTGCAACTCAAGTTGTTGGTTGAGACCACTATCTCGGTCCAGTTTCTGCAGATTTGCAAGGACCGGTGATACCGAGAAAATTGGCCCCCCGTCAATTGGCCAAGAATGCTTTAAAATTGATGAGAAACCCTGGATTTTTTTGCATGGCCTAGGTCTATGAGTGCATACATACTACCTATGTATTCAGTTTCGATCCTAAACCTTAGTTTTAAGCCAAAAAAGCGGGATTTCCGAAACCTGTTGCAAGGACCGCGGAATGACTGTAGCCTCCATTGTCCCATTGTCCTGTTGGCTCTTAACATCTGTACCGTTCCCCTCAGCCCAAAACACTGAAGAAACACTCAGTGACGGCCTGTAGCACCACCAGGTAGAATTTTGAGTTAAATAGAAAGAAATTGTATTATGAACTCGTAGCAGTACAGTAGTCAATACACAAGGCAGAAGAAATATGGCCATGGCAAGCAATCTGACGCGTCGAGAAACAGAGAAATCATTACAACCATGTATCCCGCGTGACAGCTCCAGGAGGGTGCCTCAAATTAGGTGGCACCCACCGCTCCATGCGAGAGGAAGAGTCATCAAACAATGGGGATTGAATTGCCACTGGCACTGGCAATGGGTAACCATTGGGTTGGCGCGTGGGATGGAAAAAGTGGCATGACATCCAACAGCAGTGGTGGTGGGCATGGGGAGTGGGGCGGCGGCGGTGTCTGTCGCACTGTGAAAGTGTCGGATGATTGTGGTCGGAATGAAAAGAAGCACCAGAGTCCTGACATCGTAGGCCCGAGGGCCGAGAACAATGGGAAATGCAAGGCGGTGCTCATTTGCGGTGGCAAAGTTGGTGGTGTCTGTGATGCTATAGGTTAGGAAGATGTTAGTGGCAAGAAGGGAGATCCCGGCGCTTGGGTGGCAATTCCACTCCCGCTCAGCATTGAGGACGATTGTCTTTCATTATCCAGTAAAATTTTGCCCATGGTCAGAGAATCAAGGAGAGAGAGAAGGATCACAAAGTGTGTCGCAAATTGGGACACAGAAGCCATGAGGAAAAAAAAATACCGCGTCGAAATGCAACCCCAATGAGCCTGAGGCTCGATGAAGGGGGTACTACTACTTGCATCAAGAGAAATGCAAGGGAAGTGGTGGGTGCGGCATGGATGGCAGTTGCCAGATTGAGAACAATGGTGCATCAAAAGTGAAAATGAACCGCGACCAATCCGCCGACCATACGTGCAGCTTTTGCGCAACTTATCTAATGTGGCATGCATACCAAGATCCATTGGTCCTTGCTCTCGATTCAATTTGTAATTGGTCGGTGTTCAAAGTCCTTCGATTGCGTTGGTGATTTATTGACATTGCGTTTATCCCAGTATCCCGCGTTCTTCGCTTTTCACTTCCGGGGTCACTTGCAATTGATGGGTGCTATACCCAAATAAATTTGCATGTACTAGACCTCATCTATGCCCCGCCATGAGCAATGCATATGATCATTCCGCGCCCTCGGCGCATCTGCCGCCCAATCTTGAACCGCATCAGGAGGTCTGCGCAAATCAAGGCGAACGCACCATATTCGGCGTTCAGGTCGCCCATGTCGCTTCCTGTGCAACGATATCGCGGAAGATCCCTTTTTTATTACCTTCCCAGTCCACCGCCTCTCTTCTTTCGCTGTATGGGAAGGTAGGTCATCATGCTTTTGCAGTCCTACACAGCGTTTCCATCTACGCTTCCGCAACATTCCCGGGTCTTCTTCAACTCGTGCGCGTATTCAAGATTTTGTTTCTTACTTTTACGTCTACGAGATCACTAATTTTCACTGGTTTGGTTTAGGTTCTCATCGCCGCCAGCTTAACACAAACGATGCCGTACATGATAACACCCGGGACATTATACTCGTCATCACCGAAAGTAACCGGAAATTGGCGTATTACAGCTGAAATTTGTTGAATATTTTTAGTGTGATTGCCTAGGGACGTTCATCTGGATATATTCTTGCCCTCCGGAATGAATTCGGTATCAAAAATTATGTGCACACTTTATGGAGATCAATTGTTCAAGGCCTGCTCATTTTCGTTACTTGTGTCAAAATTGAGATGCAGAGCTTGGTGTGGAAGTAGATATGTAGTTTTCAGTGGTCAGCACCATGCCTTAGGATATGCTTCATATGCCTCATGACTTAGAACTCCAGTAAAGTGAATCGATGCTCATGAGCAACACATTTTTCAGGGCAAGTCATGTCTGCATGGATCTTGTGCAAGCTGCTATCCAGTAAACCCCCAAAAATGGAACTGTGAACAACTCAACTTTGTGCAAGATCTGACTGGAGCACTCCAGAGTAATCGTCCCATACATCCATGATGTTCTACATGACCAATTACTATCAGAATCACTTGTTCAACAAGTAATTCTGAAATATGACAGATAATGCTACAGCACAATTTGCCACAGGAATATGGGACATGATCAGAAACTTAACCATTCCAGAATCTACCAGAGATGTTTGTCCATTGATTGCAAGATAACCCATTTTGCCTTCAGGCTCCTGGTAATTTCTTTGCAGAGTTTCTTTTGACTGCTGGCTAAAATGGCATAATTCAAAGAGGGGTCACTAATATTTTTTGGTCCCTATGGAGCAATACTGGGGCAATTCTCCCCAAACAAGTTATGCGGTCCGCAGCTAATATCAGTAGGTATCTGGGGGTAAGGTATGGTTGAACCCAGTCCACGTGATCTGTCACAATCGATCAATTTCCGGTTACTTTCGGTGATGACGAGTAGCCTCACTTCACCGCGTTCGCGACGCGTAGGGCCGTACGACATGCGAGGTACGAGCACCAAAAGTGCTGTAGCGTCTGTTTATAAGAGACTAGGGTCGTACGCAAACTCTCCATTCAACTCCACGGGACTTCGGTATGATATAGCAGGCTCTCTACTATCTCCACTTCTTCTAACCAATTTTTTAGACTTCGCCCATTACGGCCCTTGAAATTGAAATTATCGCACTCCCACGGCAGACACGACAAGGACGCGTATTTTCCAGTGTTCTCGTCGATGCTTCATCTGCTTGAGATTGCAAACCGACGAAAATGGCAATTTATTGTTTTTGTACGTACTAGATACCATGCGTGAATGAATGACCTTGAATATATTTGCGCTGTAAATTAAGTTATGTTTCAAGATATGGCACCTACGCAAATCTTGTGATTACTAAATAGAGTTTCTGCGGATTCAGTGATTTTCAAGCCAAAGAAATATTTAAACAAATCGAACATGTAGAATTCGCGCTGGTTGTTGGAGACTGCCCGGACTAGGATCTCAGGAAATTTCTGGAATTTGTGTCCTACGCAGGATGGCCATGCAAAGTGTCTCTATTAACCATCCGAATTTTAAATACCATTGATATGAACACAAGAGCCTAAAACAATCGAAACAGCGACTTCACCACTCGATGACCTCGTTAAAGTATTTGTTGATTAGGCCCTCATAGTAGGGCTTGAGGGCAGCGGGATCAACTGCGTCGTCGCTCTTGCTATAGAGATCGTACGGGTTGAAAGCACGCACGGCCGCCAGTGCCTTGTCGTCAGACGCGTTGGTGAGGTGCGTGTACGCGCCTTCCCGGTGCCAGCTGCGGAAATGAGGTTAACTAGAAGCGAAGGAGTACAGATAGGACTCACGGGTAGAAGCTGTGGTACCGGATCATGGCGAGGCCTTCCTCGGGGAGAGAAGATTGCTCTTTGAGGACGTGGTAGAGGTACTACATCCGGCGGGGAAGGAAACAGGATATCTTTCAGCAGCATGACCGTAAACGAAGACGAAGAGCTCGCCTCATCGTGACCCCAGGAGAGCATGACGTTGTCGAGGCCACAGTGGGGTTTATACACGCCGTATTCAGACGAGTAGACAGCATCTTTGCTATCTGGGTTGCCCGCGAAGGTCTCAGGGAGAACGATCTTGTCCGAGAATGCGCACCCTACGACGAAGGTATCCTGTGGGGCCGTAAGTGCTGGTACCGGTATGCCATCGAGCTTCGGTTACATACGCCAACGACATCCCATTGTCCCCTGCAGATTCGAAATGAGGGAAGGTCGATGATTACTAATGGAAAGAAACGTACTCCGATCCAAAAAGGTAGAGCAGCTTTCCGAGGTCGTGGACGAGACCGGTGACCTGCATCCATTCCGGCTTACCGTCCCTGCGGATGGCCTCGGCAGTTTGAAGGAGGTGCTCGATCTGGGAGAGGTCCGTCTACAACCCACCAAAAGGTCAGTGACAGAAAAGTGAGTTAGATGCGCGAAACAGACATCGGGGTCCGAGTCATCTACAAGTGTATTGAGTTTTTCCATGGCCTCCCAAATCCCTGGATTCGGGTTCATTCAAAATTTGTGCAATACAAATTTGAGTGCATACCCATTCTGGCGCGAACAGTCTTGCGCATATTGACACGCATCTTGATATTAAACTCCATCGTCTGTTTTTCTGCATGGGGCTCGGATCAGACGTGAGGCTCCGCGGGAGGAAGTGCAAGATCCGTGCCGTGCTGCTCCTTGTAAAAATTCTTGACTCGGTCGCAGGCCTCCTCATACTGGCGAAACTGGGTCTTGTCCTTCGCCTTGTCGAACTGAGAGCTCTCATCCCAGACTTTTCCCTTCAGGATGTTAACTACCTTCGTATCAGGACCAGGTTCGACCCAGAATGTGAGGGGGCTACGGTACCGTTGTCAACAGCATCAGAGATGGCGTCGAAGTCGTCTGGCATGCGCATGGTAAATCTAGAAGGAGAGGACGCAGGGAAGGTGGGGGGTAAATGAAGGAGAGGAATGAGGTAGGACCAGACTTTTGGGGGGCTTATAACTGTCCGCTTGGGGACCGCTAAGACGAAATTCCGGCGTCACGCTCTCAGCGATCAATTTCAACAAAATGATGTCGATTGATGGTGTACACGGCCCGAGACCCGTTCCGGCGGTCGACGTGACATATATGGCACAGAAGAAGGAAGATCCGCGCTCAACTCCTGTAGTCGAGCAAGGATGATATTTCCTTGCTCGAAAAAAAGGATGAAGTCCCCATCCGCACTTTCCCATCGGTTCATTGGACAGCCACGATTCACACGTCGCGGCAACCCTTTGCACCGCAGATATCCGAATGGTATTGAACCTAGATTTTTTCCACAAGTCGTGATATCGTTGGTTGCGGCATCCCTATATTCGAAGTCGCCGTTATCTTCGGGACTCTTGATGCGTGAATTAGGAATCCCCACCGCATCTTGGGCGAAGACGGCTCTTGCCGAGACGTGAAAATTTCCTTACCAAAGCGGAATCCCCGCCTCGAACGAACGGGATGTGCCTGGTATTCAAAATTAAATTCTCATTTGGATCTTTTTCCCCTCCGAATCCGGAAAAAACCGTGCTGTTGGCAGTTTCTTGCCGAGATTGAGTCGCGGCCTACGGAGATGGACAGAATGTTTCTGTTATTGAAGCTTCTACGCCGTCCGAACTTCTCTTCTGCTGTGAACCAGGTTAACACCGAAGGTAACGAGTATGGCGTTAAAGGAAATAACAAGTGTTAGCGAAGGCAGATGCGAGATGGCCGCCATCGCGTTTGGTCAGGTCCCACGAAGGGAGCGTCGGCCGACGAAGAATTCCACATAAAGGCAGCGATAAGGCTGCGTAATATTTCGGTATTACCGAGAAGCCGACGCCGCTTGCGAGTCACCATCGTTGGCCTGGAGATGTACATTTGTTATCGGAGTAATGTGTTGCGGAGACCGAATTACTCGCAGCTACGCCGTCCGAATCGCATGGAACTCGAGGACTGCGGATGTAAAGTTTTCACTAGTCGTATGCCGAATAGACAGCCAACTCCTGCCGGGCGATGGCAACCATGGATGGTGATTAAAAATCCACAAAACCGAAAGGCCTGTTTTGTTGCATGCACGTAGGTTAGCAACCCGAAGGACACCAAAGCCCGAGTTAATCCCAACGCCGCCAAGCGACTTCCCCGAAGTTGGGTGTAGGACGGCAGGTACCAGTGAATAAAGGCCATCAGGAAAGCGGTGATCGAAGTTGTCATTGTTCCAGACTCAGCTCGGAAATCCGTGGGGCGGAAGTATACTCGATGGAGTGTCCATCCCCAAGTGCACGAAACCGAACAAGATCAAAAGTACGGGGAAAGGGAAGTCTAAACATAAATCCTACCAGTCGTCCGTGTCGGAAATCACATAGTGTGATCCTGGCAAACATATCAATATTCAAACTGACGGGCATAGGGGAAGTGAGCTTACGATCACAGGTTCCAGCCCATCTCGCAGCGATGAATCTATCTGCGAGCCCAGTAATCTTCCCCCGTATCCGCGCCACGCAGCCAGTCTATTTGGATATCTTTCTTCTGCTCAGTACACGCGAAGCGACTGTCGTCCGGCATCAGGCGCGAGTCCGCGGCCGGCCACAATCGGTCGTCGTTCTTGGGATACAGATACACGATGCACCGAAGGTGCGTATCGACGTCCTTCGGTGCGCAGGCGAAGCGGTATGCAAGAAAGACGTGCACATGGCGGAGGGGTGTTATCCAAGTTGAGTAATTCGAGGTGCGTGAGGTGGCAGAACATGGGATGCAGGATGACAGCACGAATCTCGTCAAGTGCGTTCACGTCAGTTGTGAGACGGTAGAGGCACTGTAGGACATGCAGTGCGAGACTGCTCTGAAGCTCAGAAATAAATTGGTGACACGAGGACATGCGGTGAAGATAGCCTCCAGAGTTTTGGTGAAGACGGGAGGAAACCTTCCCTTCGGCGCGCGGCCTCGCTCGCCAAAATGTCAGCGCAGACAACCCTACGATACAAGAGAGGTTCGACACTGTAGAAGAGTGAAAAAACGACAGAATGTAGGGGTAGAAGCGAAAACATACCAAGCCCTAAACCGGGCTGCTACCAACATAAGAATTGGTAGGTAGGTAGGTAGGTAGGTAGAATTACACCGCACGGTCCCGCTTAGGAACGAAGGTTTGAGGAAGAATGCCTGTCGGCCGCGAGAGAGCGGCGATTTCAAAGATGATGCGTTCCAGTTCAAGTAGCAGCCGAGGACGGAAAATATTCATTCTGAGACTTAGCGCCCTCCGAGTCCGGGAATATTGCTTGCGTCTGCAGCAGCGTTGACTCCAGTGCGGGGCCACGTGGCAGGAGTGACGACCACGTTACGCGTGACAGTCCCCATCAAATTTCAATGGTTCAACCCAAGTTGTATAATTTAAGGCTCCAACCATTTCGTTTTCGTTTGCTGACCTGGGCAAATTAAACGGAAACGGTATTTAAACAGTTTTAAACCGTTTGAAACAGTTTATAAACGGTATTTTACCGGGTAGGTTCTTTGGACCTATCTGGAGGGATCAAATCGAGTAATCTGGCCATAATGAAGTCACAAATAAGACCTTACCCCTGTTGCCAGTGAAAAAAGAGGTGTACCCAGGTGCGGGAAGCAGGCGCGATGGTTTGCCGAGATAGCCGACCGCCATCAAAGACAAAGATCCCGCGCATAAGTGAGCGGTTCCTGACTCTGAGACCGACGGCATGACCTTGACCAGTCTCATCACTTCTTCTAGACAGAATTTATGGGTAGGGATCCAACCAGTAAGCCGTGGTAAATGGTTTTTTTTTCACAACCGTTTAAACCGTTTATAAACAGTTTGGAAATTGTTTGTGCCCACGGACAAACTAAATGGAAATAAAAACGGTTAAAACCGTTTGAAAACATTTACAAACGGAAATGGTTGGAGCCTTAGTTGTATTTTACTTTACTTTACTCAACGGTGGTGGTGAAGTGGGGTTTATTTGACCCCTCGATTGTTGGGGATTCAGTTCCGATGTCAAAAGTTTTATCCATTCGTACGCTGACGTTCAGATCGACTTCAACAGTTCGACATGCGGCGGTTCACTGTCGTTTCCAGTTTCTCATAGACAGACGCTTCGGCGAGTACCTCGGATGTTGGCACACATTCCGGCTTCTCGTTTGGGAAGGCTGAGGATGATGATGTCGGTTTGAAAGCCAGAAAGAATATGCAGTCGTAGGCCTCGAGAGAATACTTCACCGAACTCGCAACTGGATTATATGGAATGGAACGGTTATTCCCTTTCGTTTGCTGCAACTTTCCAGGAATAAAATCAACATTGTACATACTTGAGACTCCGTGCAGTAAAATAGCAAGATAAATACCCCTCCACCTCGTCTATGCATCGGAATACGACTTTTCCTCTGCGAATGGATGAGATGGCAGTTCCTCACGGACATGGATAGGGATGTATCGCGGTGCGCTCTTGGTTGAGCCAATCTTCCTACTGCCGCGAACAAACTGAATCACACTGATCACAAGGACACCCAGGAGAGCCACGAGGTTTGCGGCAAGGAGGCCTGCGATGATCGGTGCGTATTTGGCGAAGGTCGATTCCGGAGTCAATAATGTCGCGTTATCCACCAGGTGGCCGAGTCCGACCTTGGCAGTACTTGACGCTCCCGGCGCACAGCAGCATCCGGATGGCCCCTGGCCTGAACCTGGCGACGGGATCGAAGGGTTCGCGGGAATCCCCGCCGACGGACCGTCGTATATATGAACGAGATCAGCTGGGCTAAGCTCTGGGGGTCCATTTGCCAGGAGCTGTTGACGGACACTTGCGAAATCTTTCACCGCTTCTACAGGATTTGTCTGCGAGAGAAACTGCACGAACGGCGGCGTAGTTGCATTCCCAAACGAGTAACTGCCGAGATGCGGTCAGCGGTCGAAGATAAAACGAAAAATATTTGCACTACACGGTGTAAACGTTACGGAGGAATGGGTCTCCGTACAAAATATCCTTGCCCTTGGGATTACCGCCAATATCACCGCCGTTGGTGATGGAATTTACGCAAATCGTGTGGTTGACTCCGTAGCGGTCGACTTGTGTGTACAGTGCCGTCAAATCCAAAGGGTGGACGGGATACGAATGGCCGCTTTGATCGCAAATATCAGAGCCACAAAACCCGATTTTCGGGCACGTACCCGAAATCCATGGTCAGATCAAGCGACGCGTTACAGGGCACCACCCATATATCCTGGTCTTTCCTGAAATAGGGGCTGTGGATCGAAGAGTTTTTTGAAAGTACCGCACCGGGGATCTGGGAATATATCGCGTCCCTTATTTCTGGGCGCGTAAGTACACCGGGGTTCCCAGTGTCAAGCCCAATGAGAATCTGCCCTGCAGGCGCCCGTTGTCGGGGTTGGCAGTCAAGAGTAGAGGTTGGTCATTCACAGAGAATCCATTGGACAGGATATTCCAGTTTGTTTCGCCCGGCGGGAACACGGGACGCATTGGCTCTGACTGGACGCCCTCCCAACGGGAATCGTAGTCGGCGATGTGCAGGGTGGCCGGGGCACTGTCCTGGTCATCCCCAAGCCGCGACAATGACAGCGCAAAGAATCGGCCTTTGTCGGGATTCATGTCGAAAATACTCGTCAAAACCGACTTGCCAATTTCTGGGCCATTCTGGCCTGCCAGCGTGAGTGCATGTTGGATGCCGACTTTGGGATTGTCGAAGCCGAGACCGATGAGCCCACAGACACCGTGTCCACATTGATCCAAGCCCACAATCTAAGGTGTTGTGGCTTTAGCAGAGGACGATTAAATTAAAGACAGGTCACACCGTCGTCACGTTGATGAACACTAGATTATTGAACGCGAACATATTAGTGTGATTCAAAATGTGCGCAGTCAGCCCGCACCTTGCTGCTGGATGACATGGCCCGCAAGAGAGACCTGAATCCGCCCGATAGTCCCGTTAATGAAAGCAGATCCATCGCCATAGTAAATTTCGTGAGAGACGCCGGTGTCCTGGAATGTTCCAACCCCTCCGCGTGGATTGAGCCTAAGATCGCGTGGTTACCACCGGGAAGGATTTTAAACTACCGATGAGTGTACATACCACATATCTGTACTCCCAGTGTCAAGGGTTACATTGATACCTGATTCTCACGTTGAAGTCACAGCTGATCATACGCGCGGCTGAACATACTTTGGCCTCCCACAACGACGGTGGCGAAATACTGAAGGTCATCGAATGAGCGCCGAAACCGCCAAGAGGGCACATAAAAACGCACCCGCATGTTTTGGTCATTATAAATCGCGTCCGGGCCCTGTTGACTCGGGGCAGAAGGTTGTTGATCCCGTCCATTCGCTGCGACGATCCATGGTCTAGTTGAAAGGAGAAGAAGAGACGGCAAGGCCGTGGCAAAAAACACGCGCAAGAAGAAGAAAAAGCAAGCAACAGAGAATGGAGAGCGACCTCCCCTCGCGTTTCCTTTTATAGCGCTGCAATTGCCAAGAATTCGCGGGTTTCAACCTGCCGCTGAGTATACTGGTAAGCGGTGCCAAGGCGGTGTGGCATCAGATGCGTACCATTTCCGAATTTGGACTGGACCCACCAAAGGAAACGTACTGTTCTGCAAAAGAAAAGTGTCTGTGATAGCGTAGGTCGCGAGAAGTTGGAAAACATACAGTACGCCGGATACCTCGATTTTTATTCAGATGTAAGACCAAAAATACCGGGACAAACGGCGGGAGCGGTGCGATGAAACGGGCTGGACCGAAACTTCCTTGGCGACGTTGGCGTGGCAGCGGCCCACAATTTTGCCTAGTGCTGGCCATAATATGATATGAATACGGATTTTCCATATCATATTCATATCCGTATTGTATTCACCTCCCCGGGCTCATATCGTATTTGTACTCGCCAGCATGGATATGAATATGATACAATATGAATAAAATATGGATATATTCAAATATATTCAGCCACTCAACTTTGGGCAATAAAGACCCACCTGACTGTGCTGAACCATGTTCTGCATATCCCAACATGTCTCATATTCACTTTCTTGGGATATTTCGGAGCTGAATGTGCCTGGAAGTGAATATGTTGTTCACAAGAAGTTCAACATCAACATCACTAAATTTTGATGCGAGGCGGAGATTTCCGGCACGCTTGCGGCAACAGCAAATTTTGTGCCTGGTGGTTGCCCTCAGCACCCGTGTCAGTTTCCGATGTTGGTTGATAGATTTTTTGATGCTCCGACCTTCAGCCGGTGACAGCTGGCAGCTAAAATCAATACTTTCCTGTAGTCGAATATATTTGAGTACACCAGGCCGGTATTATATTGTATCCATATCATATCCATATTCATATTCTGTTGTATTCATATTCAGATGGAGCCTCGAGAGCCGTATCATATCTGTATTCTCTTGAATATATTCAAAATTTAATTTTTCGTATCAGATTCTTGGCCAGCACTAATTTTGCCTCGCAGAGAAAATCAGAAACCCCACCACAAAGATACTGTAGTATTTAAATCACTCACTGCGTTAAGACCCCCTGTAGGCACACGCTGTGTCTACCGGCGTAGACAACACGTAGACAAAGCTGTTTGCCTACATGTGCCTACAGCATGTAGACACCATTGGTCTACGTGAGTCTACATTGGTCTACGTAGACGAACATAGTGGGATGTAAACCCATGTCGTATATCAAATTTGGAGTTCTGACGAGTGCTTGACGATTACCCGAGCATGTTTAATTACTCTGTCTCGGTTTTGCGAAACATTGCGCAAGGCTTGAGGAGTTATTAAACAGAGGGGAAAGAGTAGAGAAATCATTTTAAAGGCCGACACAGAGGGTAATTCGAAGTTCGGGGGGACCAAGGTGTGTCTACGGCTGTAGACACACGTAGACACACCTAGGCGAAGTGTGTCTACGTGACGTAGGCTGACGTAGACGAACGTAGCCGAACGTAGGCAAGGCTGTGCCGATGTCCCCTTGCCTACGGCGATCGACGCACTTTGACACATGTAGACGAACGTAGACGAACGTAGGCAAGGGTGTGCCTACGGGGGGTCTGAACGCAGTGACTTCTCCCGGGCTGTGACCTGTGACCCCAAGATTCGAACTTTGGGTTTCGAAAATGGGGGGACTTCGCCGTGACATCCAAAAAATTTTCGAAAATCTGTTGGAGATTGTCGGAACAGCTCTGAGACCTTCAGAAATTGCCAAAAAGCACCGGCCGTAAACAGATAGGAAGATTGCGCGCCAATAACTGGTGGAGATCAATCGAGTTGCAACACAATTTTTTTTGCACCAATCCCACCACCGTCGCGACAGTGAGCGGGTTTCCCAACATTCTGAGGATCCCAGAAGGACGGGAGAAGTGCTCGTTGGCGGCGCGCGACCTACCATTGTCCGACCTCATCAAACTTCAGCTGAAACATGCCTATCCGCCCTGTGCACGCGAAAAATGGGTTTTTGGGGCCCTTTTTCGCCGATTTTGTGACTGGTTTTGTACCTTCGAAGATCCCTTCGGTGACCCGTGACAGGTTCGAAAATTTTCGAAAATTTTGGGCCCTGTGACGCGTGACATTCGAAGTGATTTAAATACTACAGTAGGGGAGTGTTTTGTCATCTTGTGTCCCACCTGTGTTCCCGGTCGCGTATCAAAGGGAACACAGCAAGGCCCTTGCGCCTCTGGCACCAGAATCAGCCTTCACAAATCAGTGAAAATCACGTTGTCCAAGTATATCGTATAGTCTTGGGATGGGATGGTATGAGATCGCGAGGTATGATCAATGAATGACTCTCTGATATTTCACTGACCACGTACCCTACAAAGTTACTCCGCAAAGCGAAGTTCACAGCTCAGGTGCCCGCGATTCGCGAACCAATGGCAATATCGGCCAGTACTCCCCGACAGCACAGGATTGGTGGTATCGGTCCCTCGAGGTATACTGATTCGGTCGAAGTTCCACATCCAAAAAAGAACTCGACACCTATCGGACTTGCAAGGAAAATGGCTGAAAATGGATCTGGGGTGGCGAACTCTGGCGTCGACAACGACCGGCCGGCGAATCAGACACTTTTGAGAGCTACGGACAAGAAGAATGGGCCTAGGAGGATACCTTCTTGAATTTGCCAGACGTTCCGCAAAGTTGGTGGCAAGCAGCCAGCAGTGGGATGGAAAGAAAGGCGTTCCCCGGACCGGTGAACCGGCGTCATAGCAAGGACAAAGCCGTCTCGGCCCGGGCCAAACAGGGCCATCGTTCTCTCCGCTCGACTAGGTTGTGCGGCGACGCGCTTTACCACTTCTCCACGCGTCTCGAGATTCTTTGGGTTAGAATTCACCATAAAATCGAGTTTGTGGTCCTAGAAAGCTCTCCAAGCCCCCGGGCGAGGCGAACGCTCGAGACTGGGCTTTGGCCTCGGCGAGTTTTATAGCCATTTCGTTGCGGAATAGGATCTCTGGCTTGGATGTTGGGCACTGCAGCAAAAATGGCCTCATACTGGTCTCATGCTAAACCAATAACCCTCGGCTCTCAGCTCGGGTATCTTCCAAGCGGACTCCCCCCCGAAAAAAACATAATTTCAACCAACCACATTGATAACGGATAAAATAGAAGGAAACTATATATTGCTGTTGGCAGATATATAGTGCAATTACATACAGAGATACATACAATGTTTTTGGAGTGACTCGGGCTCGGATTCCGATAAATACTAGACGGCGGTTGGTAGGTACGTAAAACTGACTCGGAGTTGGTGGGAGGGGGAGCGGACTTGTTCAGGGATGGGGTTGGGTGGGCGCGTCGGCGCCGATAAATATTTGAACAGCAAAAAACGGGAATATTTCCGTGGGAGATAGTGCGCGGACGAGAAGGAGAATTACGAAGCTGAAAGAGGAGGCAACGATGAGACTGATGGACGCGTTGTCCGCACCTAAGGAATGACAAAGGCTGATGACGCTTGGATGCATCATGCAGACACGGTAATGACAACACCTTCACGCATGACGCGGAGTGCCTCGCGCCATTGTGCGATACCGGCGACAATGCACGCATGCCATATCGCGTGCGAGCCTTCCATACATGCGGTGTTAGTGAAGAAACCTTTGGAGGGGGTAAAAAAACGCACCTCCACCGATGCTCTCAAGCCGACGGGCCCACTTTCCACCTGGAGTGAGGAAGCGCTCAGGGATGTGCGTCGCGTAGAAGACGACTCCGAGCGCACAGGTCGCGAGAGTGGGGATGATAGGAGCTGAAGTTAAGGCCGCGTGAATACAGGCAGCATTAATAAAAATTAAGGAAGTGCGCACTGATGAAGGTCGACATAGTGTGCACGTCATACAGGATTGCAATGCCCGCGATGGGTGCGGCGGCACAAAAAACGAGCGCAAGAAAGAACCCTAGGCGCAAGAGCTGCTGGGGGGAATTTCAATCGGCAAGGAGATTATATTTGCGGGAAAATGATGGTCAGACGCACGCGGTGCTCGTAGCGGTTGAACCACCCCTGGAATGGCAGGATGCTGCCAGCGACAGCCATGAGCAGGCAGTACGCGAGGAACGGGTAGGCCAGGTGTGGGTGCGCGGCGTAGCCGTAGTACACAATCGTACAGATGCTCGCTGAGATGAGCCTGGGTGAAGTCAGAAAAGAGGATGAAAGGTGAGATAGAGATCAGTGGCCACATCGATTGCTCTGATTTTTGAACACGCACCAGCTGACGCCAACATAGTCAACCCGCGCACAGAACTCCATTGTGCCGCGGTGCGCACAGCCCGACATGGTGTGCCAGACTACGCTGCTGCCTAGGCAGATTAGGACGCAAGCCGTGAAGATCGCCTCGGCAGGATCGGAGGCACGGAAGGTGAGACTCCAGAGGAGCATCGGGAGCAAGTGTGTCTGGATGTTCACTGCACCTGAATCAACTTTCGGTCGACCGAAATGGGGGACAGACAGTACGCACGGAATTCATTGTGCGGGGTAAAGACCGATTGGAGGAGTGCGGGATACCGATTGAGCGGGATGAACCTGTGTGAGTTGCGTTTCAGTGACGCTAATGGAAGAGGGGAATCATAACCAGCCGCACCGGTAGCCAGTCAAAACGAAGGGACTGTGACGCCACACCTGAGGGATGTCTTGATATTCGACGAGGCGGTGCCCGTCGCATGAGTGCTTAAGGGCGGCAGCGACGTCGAGATCAGCGGGGCCTTCTTCGTGGACGTGCAAAACGTTTCGGATGAAGGAGAGGACAGAGACTGTGGGGAATGGAGCACCCGGAACGGTTGCGAGTAAAGAGAGACGTTGCAGGGAGGCGAGGAAGAAAGAAATGAAAGTGATGCGCAGAGCCGCTAAGGAGGCGAGTGCGTCCGGCTGAAGAGGGGCGTACGACGACCGGAACGCTGGGTCGAATGAGTAGTGTCGACGTCCACGGCGGCTTGCCTGCGTGGCCATATGGACCGGGGAGAAAGGTGGGAGGGCCGCCGCAGATCGCGCCGCTTGGGCTATAACCTTTATAAAGCTTCGCGAGGATATATGGTATATTGCGATGATGGAATCCCGCTTCATCCCCATTTGCGAGGTCGAAACTGGCTGAACTAATTCGATCAGCCCACAGAGAATGTGGCGCTCGTTCAACACTACGGTCATCAGATATACGATGGCTGATTGTAAAAATTGGAAGCTTAACCCACCTCTTTTAAAATCGACAAAGCTAAACCTCTTCGTCAAACGTTATCTTGAATCTCAGTAGGTAGGTAGGTAGGTAGCATTACACGTCACGGTCCCGCTCAGGAAATCTTGATAAACAGCACATGAGGAAGACAGCTTGCACTAACCACTTCTTTAGCCCACCAAGACCAATATGGAACTGATAGCAAGCCATGTCGAAAATGCTTGCTGATTCGCAAACAAATTAAATCAACATCGGAAGGGGAGTTTTAGTATCCAACACTCACCACTGGGACGGACGTCGTCCTTGTGAGATAAACTTTGTGGACGCGTTCGATGCCTAATCATGGTGGCGGTGTCCCACCGCGAAATGGCATAGGCCATGTCGTTTCATGCCGAAGTTTGCGAGAGATGCGGATATTGCGGGTATATAGGTCAGTTGTTGGCTAGATTGGGTACAGACGTTGACATGGATTAAATTATGAGTGTCAGCGGGCGATACCTGTAATAGATGCGGCGCACAGTCTTTCCCGAGAGAGAATAAATCATTTATACTGTTCGACACCGAAATCCACCACAATAGCATAGCCTCACTGCAGATGTGCGGGCACCCGACAGGAGCCGCCCAATTTCCCCGCCAGCTCGACGCGCGGGACGACCCGCCTTACCTCCACGCACGCCACGAGCCGCGCGAACTGCGCAATCTGGTACTCTGAGTCGTCGTCCGAGGTAACGCCCACGCGGCGCAGGCGGGGGTATGCTGCACCGCCATCTTCACCCGTGAGGAAATACAGCAGATAGTCCGGCGTTGCGCGGAGGGTCTCGAGGCGCGGGAGCAGGCGCTCCAAGACAACGACGGGTGGAGCCAGCGGGCCGATCGCGAGGTGGAAGGACAGGTCGAGGGTATGGATGGCGGAGTGCCGCGCGAGGAAGCGCGTGAGGTCCGGCACAGAGATTGTGGGCTGTGGCCCGATCGTTAGGCTGCTTAGCGCAGGAAGAGTAAGCGCGGGGAGCGTGAGGGCCCAGTCGTAGTGCGAGAGGGCGATGAAATCGAGGGAGAGCGTTGTGATGGGTGCAGTGTTGAGTACGTGGAGCGTCCATTTATAGAAGGTCGCGTGGAAGAGGAGGGGGCGCGGATGTTTAGTGTTTTGACCGCGGGGTGCGTGGGGAGCGGAAGAGTCACTACGCCAGAACGCGGTGTGGACCGGAGTATTTCGGCGGGCCGTGGCGCAGGTGGGCTGGCATCAGGATCGACGGTAGGAAAAGATCGAAAGAGCGAGACAAGCCGCTGTAGAACGGCCAGGACGGAAAACGTCGGTGCAGCTTGCCGGCGTGGAGTCAGAGCGTGGCTGGGAGGAACATCCGGAATAAAATGCAAAAACGGGCGGGGATCCACAGTGTAATTCTCTCCTCCGGGTACACAGTACACCGTAATGGCACAGTCTCCCCGCTGTACGGTACTGTTCAGGAAAGACGCTACTGCTGACAACCAGCGGGATATATCTTCGGTCGCATGTAAACGTGCGTAAGGATTGACTCGGAGATGGCCGAGGTTCGAAAGCCCAGTAGCAAGAGAGTTGAGAGCCTTTGACGGGGGAAGAATATCTTCAATCTTGAGCGAAAGACCACCGCTCAGAATGCTCTGCGGCGTAAATACGCAGTCGATGGTATTTATTGAGGTGATGAAAGAGGCAATTCCTATCGCACGGAGAAGTTTCAGCGACTCGCCATTAATGAATAACGACGGAAGGAGGCCCGAAAACGACTCCGGGAGCTCGAAGCCAAAGCGGGCGAAGATTCCTGGTAAGAGGAAATTTACTCGTCTACAGGTAGCTGCGAGGTGCAAAAGGCTGTCATCGTCGAGATCCTCTGCGATGATGAGGATAAGTTCGTTGGGGAGTTCCATGAAAGGGGCGAGGGATGAAGCGACTTGGGACATGGTGGTGGCCAAAGCTGAAGGTGGTGGTGGCTGGAGACAAGCTGTAGAACACAGCCATAACACCGCCACTCTCGGCTCCCTTGTTTTTATATCCCTTTCATGTTTGAAACGTGGGTTAAGGTCATCCGGATGTCACAAATTGAGGAACGCAGATATCGATATTTTTTCTGAATCCACAGTAGGGGAGTTTACAGTGGAAAACAAGACTAAAAGTAGTAGATATTCAGCAATGGCCGAGCATCATCCAATCATCCTAATCACACGCTGCCAGGGCTATGAGCCAGGAAAGGCTGTTGAACACCATTGATTTCAGAAACGCTGCAGGATTATGGACGCATGCACAGCAGTCCGACGGAATATGTAATGTATGTCTAGTGAATTTCCACAATCGCGCTGGTCGCATCCAATAGCTGTTGAATTCTTTGGGTGAGGTTCGGGGGTTCCGGATTTTCTGCCGCAAGCATCCGTACTCCCTCGTGCAACACCGCTGTATCCGAGTGCATGGGGAACATCCTGGGGCGCAGACTGCTTATCAGGAAGGTCCCCTTGCCGTCAGGCACCAACATCATATGCATGTCCATGCGGCCCTTGCTACGCAAAGCACGAGATACGTGCTTGATGCAGTTCACGTGTACGAATTCCGGTAGCAACGAAGACTCGACGTACATAGTCTGTATCTTGATGTGCGCGCGACCCTTAGTGTTGCCGGAGGAACGCTATCTGCTGGCGGAGGACCTCGGGTTTGTTCGTCTGGTAGTCGTAATGCAGGAGAGCCCGCATGAAGGACAGATCCTGCGCCAAGAGAGGGTCGGGATCCTCTGGATGTAGGGGCAGGATCAGCAGCTCGTCATCACACCAGACAAATGGACTCACTCCACCGGGAAGAGCGCAAGAAAGGGCAATTCAAGCGATGTTCAGCCCGTTTCCAATCGCCGCGCTGGCATAAACGGGAACAGTAGTACACTGAATGGCGGTGGCCGCAGCATTGGAAGTCTGCCTTCGGTCGAATTGCACCGCACTGTAGTTTGGCTCTGTTGAGATCTAATCCGAGCCAACACGACTGACCTCCATGTTATCGCACGCTTTCCGCGTCACTCGCTCCGCGGACTGCCAGGATTTCGCCAGGGCGATACGCTCATTGGCCAGTGTCCTAAACGCGGTCCACTCTCCAAAAATGGCAGACTTCGGGAATGCGGGATCCGCAATGAGGTCCTCTGCGTCCTGGAAGCCAGCGTCCATCTCAAGAAGCACGGATAAGTGTCGAACATGCCAACGTCTTGAGCAGCATAGAAGTGAATTGGACCTCTATGCCGCGGATGGCATATCCGACAATTGCGCGCAAAATGCCCACACTGAGAAATCTCCGGAAAATACGATCCTGGGGCGCGCGACGACACCAGGCCACGGCACGGATCAACATGTCACCCAAGAAGTCGTCCGTGCAGCGTGGGGACATATGGGCCGGAATAGCGACTGAACGCACACATGATGCGAACAAGAGACGGTATATATTCGCTGGCAAGTTGCGCCGCACGCAGCGCAGGATCTTCCAAGTCAAGGTGGTCAATGGCAAAAATGACAGGGTCCATGGACCGGTGTGTCTCCGCCGATACGGGGGAGCGTGTGGTGGGAATGAAACCATCGACGTATTGTGTGATTAGGTTCAGAAAGTCGACGAGGTTCCCGCCCGCGCCCTCTGTGACCTCTTCCAAATCGGACGGATTTTGCGTCAAGTTTAACTTGAGGAGCACCCTGGATATATCATCCAAAAGCGCAGTAATTGGGGTTTCGCCGCGGCTATCAAATAATAGTCTCCATGATTTAGTGAGCAACATACGGACACCGGCAGTTTTGTCGATGAGCGCCAAAGAAGGCGGGTCGTAGACGAGCTGCCCCACAAAGAACAGCAAGTCGAAAGAAAGGTCCGCCTGCGTTGGCCGGCGGGAAAGCAAGAACGAAATCCACTTCCAAATCCGCGGCCATAGGTCGACACCTGCAGCGACAGGAATGTGCAGAAATCGCAGGGCCCGCAACGCGACATATGCCCTATTGATTGCGACATCGTCGTCATCGTTGGGGTTCGGATTCAGGTTTACATAGCAAACAGGTATAAATTCTGACTGATGTTCCCTGTAAATGAGCGGGAACAGCCGCACAAGATCCTGAAGTGAACCGTTGGCCGCCTTTGTCGCGATGGTCTGCGTTCAAAGATGAGTCGAGCAGATGCATGTTTGCTATACGAACGTACCCGAATGGGCGTCGGCAGTCGAGAGAGATTATCGAGTTTCAGTGCAGGATGCATGCCAGGTGAGTGGCACCAGTGGTGGGAAGACGCAAGGAGCTTGGTGATGGGATCATGCTCATCATGATATGAATTCGAAACTCCGTCAAGAACTCCGCCCGGCAGTCCCAGGCCGAGCACCGTAAACATCGTGCACATCTTTAACCACAGTTTCATTTTGGCAGGAAACCATCCACATCTACCGAACAGTGAACTACACATCAGTGGCATCACTGGGCTCGGAGTCGGCATTCTTCCACTTTGAATACTAAGTTAATACTATTTGGGATCAAGAGGGTGCTGTGGGTTTGTGAAATAATAAATTTCCTGCACGGACCCTGACCACTGCGGCAACGTCTGCCTAACATGAACTCGAGGTCAGCTGATGATCTCAATGGCGATGGATCGTGGCAGCTTCCTGCAAAATAAAATAAAATAAATGGAGCAGCAAGACGAAAGGATAAGAGTACAAACATTCACAGAATCGCGAAGCATTTTGTTAAAGAAAGGTTAATTTGCGATAAAAGCCATAGTTCTTTCCGATGGTGCACACGTACACTTGATTCAAGATTGCGATCCTATTTTCTTTGTATTAGAGAGCATGCGCAAAAGCCGCACGAGCCGCATGCGGTTTTTGGGCATTGCGCGAAGCTGCGTGTGGAAATCAAATTTGAGTTTACTGAGAAACCAAGTTAATGGAAGGGTAGTTGGGTCCAAGGACAAGTACAGGTGGGCGAAGAAATCTCATTTGTGCCTCAACTGCTATGTGCAAGACGCGAAAAGTGTGGGAAGTCTGAGTGGAGCTGGAATAATGGCCGGAAAAACGGCCCCCCTAGGTTGCGGATCGACCAGATACCCATTTGGATGAATGCAATACGGTGCCACAGAGACCAGAGGGAGCATTGAACTCACGAAAACATTCAGGGAACGTGGCAAAAACCTTGTATTTTTGCGCACTGCCCAAAAGCCGCATGCGGCTCGCTCGTGCGGCTTTTGCGCAAGCTCTCTATTATGAAACAGAATGGAATTGATATTTGAGGCATACCGATGCGGGCGACGTACTAGCGATAATCATTCAACTTCAAATTGAAGGATTTCTGACCACGAGTCTGAGTCTGAGCTACAGTCTCTGGCGTCCGGACCATCCACTTCGAGCTACTATCCCAAATGAATTGAAATTCATGTTGTTGGACAATATACCGACTGAAGGCTTGCATCAAGGATTACCAATCCGTGAGCGACATGAATAAGTACATAGTTGCTGAGTGATTCGCCTGGGGGACATCCAGAAGCAAGCAGGAGCAACTTTGAACAACACTATTGACATCACCAAACTTTTTTCGTGGGGGTATTTGAAACTTCCTGGAAGACGACCCGATTGCCACTGGCAGGTCGGAGTCATTCTGTAGCAGTCTTTTGAATTGCCAGCAGCCAAAGAATCCCAAAGCCCTTGCCCTGCAATTCTCTATGCAATGGGACCTTTCCTTACCCAAGTGCGCGCTGGCTGTTCACCTTAGGCTTCAATGATGTTTCGTACGGTTCAGCGTTGGTTCAGCGCGGTGTTTTCCGCTCCAAGCGTGAAGAAAGCCAGCGGCAGTGACGAGTGAAGACTAGGATTCATATTGTCTTGGTTCGAGGGCGTCGCACAATCCAGTAAAGCGCGGGAACATGAGAACAAGAAAAGGGACGGGCAATGGATCATTGATCCGGGCTGCCAATTAACACCACCACATCACCTTCCTTCCCCCGCCACCCTCCGCGCTATTCCTGCTCACGGTCCTCGCGTTAGTTATTCCGTTAATCGTGGATGCGCGCCGCAAGACATACCAGACCAGGCCGAGGAACCGCTCGAAATCGACCCGTCGTCTTCTGGTATTGATTCTAGTAATGCGCGCCTGCCATCGTGGATTGAGCGCGCAGCGCCCAATACTCCGCGCTCTGGACCTCTGAAGTGGCTAGTGGGATAGAATACGGCTCAATAAGGTGGGTCTAGTCTCCCTCGTTCCAGGTACGTCTGCTTTACAGATCACTTCTTTCATTTCGCTCATCCGTTCCCTTTCTTCAGTGCCATATAGATTACGAATTTTCAGCGCGACATATCGCCGCGTCCGCGTCGAAATACTTCCAGCTACTCTTACCGCTCGACGCCTGTCTTGCAGGTAGCCCCGGTGTAAGGTACGCGGCGTGCGCATGTATACATACCTTCTTTAGCTCATTGTAGATTTGCGTCTTTTCCTGTCAGGTCTCTTGCACACTTGTTCTTTCAGGTCTCGCACGCCGCCTCTCTCGACGGCGCTGAATGCGGACATCTATTCCTCTGCTGTGCTCGCATCCGCCCATTTAAACGGCGCGCAGATCGTCTTTGCTGCCGAGTTCGTGCACGCGGCTCTCCCGCCCACCTGGGAGCGCTCCGCATTCCGCTTTTGCGTCCTCGACTCTACTACTCGTCGAATTTCCGCATTATTGGCGAGTCAGCTCAAGGTCGGCTAGTACCCACGCATACAATAGTAGGACGATCGAATGGGCGGTGCTCCCCGCGCTCGCGTACTCGTGTACTCTCGCATCCGATCGTGCGCCTCCCCGTCTGTCCTAGCACGGCGCTCGCGCTCTATACCTCCCTCCGCAAGACCATGTGTGGCCTCGCCCCCAAGTACGCCCGCCCCCACACCCTCTAAACTCCGCGCACTTGAAGCGTTCAGAAGCGGAACGCGGGACGCTTCTCTCGCGTCTCAACGCCCAAGGTACGCGGTGTTCTCTCATACGTCCTTTCGTTTCACTCATTCGGTCCCGTTACTTAGTGCCCTCGACATATTTTTCGCGCCAAGATCTTTGTTAACGTCGGCATGCGTCCCACCACGCGCAATGCGCAATGTATCGTACTAGCGAGGTACGTGCCCCCTGCGGTCCATCCTTCGCTCCTGACGTATAGGTACCTGTTTAGCTCATCCTGGATTGCCTGCTTCTCTTACCAGGCCCTGCGCGTATCTCTTGCCGGTTATCGCGCGCCTCCCTCCGACATCCCTATGGCGCACTCCACCCCAGGCCCGTTCTTGCTCAGGGATTTGGAACTCCACCACCCTCGATAGAATGGGCGCGCATCTTCCCTCATCTTTCGTGGGGAGCGCGCCGAGCATCATTGTGGTCTGTGTTCTTCCTACGAGCACCACCCCACGACATCTACTGTATTGTCCGCCTCCGCTCTCCGCTCTCGACCTCGCTCGTCGACCACCCCTATTCGGCATCCGCTCGAGGCTCGAGAGCCGGCCCCCGTTCGCGCTCGCGTGCTCTGCGCGGGGTATCTCGGTCCCGCAGCGCCGCATGGAGACGCACGTGCACCGCGGCCGTGTCCGGCGTATTCCAAAGCAATATCGCCTTCGAGAGCAAGCCCGCGTTAGAGCACGCCCATCTCCACCCCCGCCTCGTCCCAGTCCCCCGCAGCAGCTGGACCGCCTACGTCAAAATCCAAGACACGCCTGCCGTGGAGTCGGATCCAAGTGCGGATCCATGTGCTGATGCAGCGCGTGCGCAAGGGTCACAGCGACGCGCGGAATGTCGGGCGCTCACACCTCCCGCTCCTAATTTGGTAATTTGGGATGCGATACGCGCAGGGGTGGGCGAGCGCACGTACGGCGCGGCGCGGCGCTGGAGTACATATGTTGCGCGGCGCTGCAGGAGGTCTACCAGCGGGAGGGGCAGGCGGATCCGCACCGACCCTCCTCGTCGATCTCGTGGTGTCGAGGTCCGCAGGGTTGCGGGAGGAAGGGAGTGCGCTGTGGAGGTGCCGGCCCTCCTCCTGTGCGGCACTGGTTTGGTATGGGAAGGACAGGAGCGATGGCATGGGACCCGCCGAACTATCCTTTTCTTACTCCTCCGCCGCACCTGCACGCACGGCGCTAGCTCCATGTGCAAACGCAAATGCATTTGGTCTCGCATTTCCCACCCAGCCCCGCTTGCGCTTGCGCTGCTCAAAGCGATACCGGATCGGCTTCCATCCCTCCTGGATTGTCGGGATTCGCATTCGTGGGATTCGGATGCAGGCTCGCAGGGGAAGAAGGGGACAGCGCGACCTCCTTTCACTCCCGCTCCTCCCATTCACACTTGTCGTGCTCCCCCCACCTTCTGTCCGCGGCGCCCTTTTCCACCCCCTCCTGATTCACATGGGGTTTACGACCCCGCGAACCTGCGGGATCGCAGAATGCGTTCCGTCGAGCCCTGTCTGTCATTACCGCCACCCTCTCCTCGCTCTTTCGTATTCCATCGCGCTGTACTGGACTAAGTAGTCTCTGCCTCATTTCGCACCACTTACCTACCTCCCAAATTCGGCCTTTTCCTTTTACTTCTCTTTTTGTATGTTTTTTTCTGCCCCGTACTTATCATGATCTCATCTGCCACCTTGCCTTCCACGCTCCTAAATTACTCATTTTTTTTTCTGCCTCTTTCCCGATTGGGCGAGCGAAAGACCGTCGGCGTCTAAAATCAACATGCGCAAACACCTATTCCTCGTTTCGCTTTTCGCCGCCCATGCGTTTTTATCCAATCTTGAGCCTCCGGCGACGTTACACCGCCTCTACGAATCCCGCTCTTCATTTTGTGAGACAACACAATGCACGGGTGTTACCGTTGCCATCGGCACTAGGGCTCTGTTTATAAGGCCGGTTTGTAAACAGGTGTTTATAAACCAGTTTTTAAATGCCTGGGCCAAACCATCTTGTTTTTAATTCAGGTGGCAGTGCTCGACAAGGCCTATTCCTCTGGAATTTGAAATTGGACAGAATAGCAATATTTTCGGTGCGATTTAGGTTGGTTTCTGGAAACAGTGGGCGGAATTTGAAGATCAGACTCAAAAAACCCCGAAAAAAAATGCAGTGCACATTACCAAAACTGTGGTTGTCTTTCCCGTACATGGTTTCTAGGCTCAAAAATCGACCTTGCTGGTGCAGCAGAGCTGCATTTTGGACCACAAGAACCGTTAGACACTGAAGCACTTGAGAAGGAGCACAAAAACCCCGATTCTGAGCCGTTTCCGGCATTTTTGGGACGCCGTTTATAAACCAAAATTAAAAAATTGTTTATAAATGCCCGGGGAATTATAAACAGAGCCCTAATCGGCACTGGGCAGACATTGTCAGACAATAACTCCGAGTCGGATCTGCCGTGCGATAGTGTTGTTCGGGTTGGGTCGGGCTTCGGCCTAACTGAAGGGCGCTGTTTATAAGTCGGGTTTGTAAACCGGTTTATAAACAGCGGATTATAAACCTGTTTTTAAATGGTTGGGCTGAAAGTGCCGGTTTTTAATTCACAGTGGCAGTGCTTGGTACTGTCCAGCCTCACCCAAAATTGACCAGAAATCGGATGACCGCCAGTGAAAATAATGACCAAAGAATGACCTCTAACCTCAGTATGAAAGGTGTCCCTCAGATGATTCAGAATACGGCCAAACTGATTTAGACTGATTTGAATTCTGGGCATCGCTGAACCTAAGTTCAACTGCTGAGCCTTCCAGAGGCCATACAAAGACCCAGGTCCGGAAGTTGGGTTGCCTTCGCTCGCCTGGCGCAAAATTGAGGCGAAAAACTGCCAAAACCCATCCAAAAAGACTGTTTTTGGTTCTTTTACAGTAAGTGTTTATAAACACGTTTATAAACGTCCTGTTTACAAACCCAGAATTAAAAACTGTTTATAATGGTCCTGGGAATTATAAACAGCGCCCTAGGCCTAAGCCCTGACCCGGGACAACATTGGATACGCCGATACCGGCTCCTGCTAGCAATTACAACTTCCCCGCCTCCGGGCCCGCGTCTCTTACTCGGAAAATCAGCCGACTGTCGCGTTCGCCCCATTTCAAACTCATATCTTTCTTTCACGCGCGCCAATCTCGTTTCATTATTCTAAACTCTACGCGCTACACCTGGTGCTCCCTGCGCGCGAGCGGCTTGTTAACACCTTGCGTGGGAACTCTGAGCGTTCGTCTCGCAGCAGTGTCTGGCCGTAATCTCGAAATGTTCGATTTCTTTTTTGCTCTCGCGGTGATATATAATTCTGAGTACTGTACCTCCCTGTATTGAAGCAACAGTCACGGTCACGGTGGGGGTCGTTGCGTTGCAAAATACAGTAGAACTGCTCATATGGAATACCATCGGGACAGGGCCCGAGGCTATTCCATATGACGGTTATTCCACAGCAGATGAAATCAATTAAAAAATTATTTTGTTTTGAAACCTATAGCACCACTGTCTAGTTGAGGAACAATGAGGATTTTGTTTAAATTATCATGTTATCAACTTCCTGCACCCTGTCAGCACAGAATTCATGCCCATGCATCCCTTTGGTGGTTTTAATGGGCATCATGATGAGAAAAGATGGCAATAAATCAATTATTTGGACACAATGGGACTATATAATGTTTGAAACAGCAATTTCACCGTGCAAGAGATTCCCCAAAACGGCAAGTTTGGCTCAAAATTACCATTTTGGCCACCCACACAATGGAATATCAGCCTAAACCAAGGCTCCAAGGCTATTCCATATTCCAGATGACGGTGGGTGGAATATTCCCCTATCCCAACCTGGGATGTGCTTAAAAGTGATTCCATATGACGGTTATTCCATATGATATTATTCCACATGAGCAATCCAACTGTATTGGCAAGGTCACGGTCACGATGAGGGCGGTTGCCATAAAATTACTGTGACATTTAGAGAAAAAGTCTGGTGAGTCAGGAAAATGGTTCTGGTGTTTGAAAAGCCCCCGAACTCAATTTTTCAGCCCCTACATGTGAGAAAACGACGGTTTATGCTGCAGATATGGCCAAAGAATATATTCACTGTTGCCATTTCCTACAATGGTCACTGTCACGATGCTTCCCGTTGCCTCAGAAAAAAGCAACGGAAATTTCACGGTCGGACTCGCGTTGCTTCAGTACAGGGAGGTACAGTATCGAGATTTCAAGGCTCTGCCTGCAGTCCACCCCAGGAGGCTACGAAAGCGTTACGTAGGGTACCTTCAAGGTGGGTTGTACCTTCAAGGTGGGTTTTCGTGTATGAGTAAAACCCACCTAGAAGGTCCCGAGGAGGTGTAGCCTCCGGCTTCTATTAGTAATGTTCCCATTTGGGAAGCACTGCCATCTGCGCTCATTGGGCGCCGCGGGTCCTCCGCCTACGCCATCATTTTCAACCAAATGCGGTAATTGCGGCTCTAAATTGCCGCCGTTCGGTAGCCTCCGCGGCGCCTGTAGCCTGGCTGGAAATTTGCGTACATAGTACTAGTTTTGGCCCAGATATCTCGAGCAATATTATCATGCTGAATAAATGGTTGTATCTAATGTGGCTTCGAGTTTTTTCATTGGTGTAGCCTCCGCAATGCTCCGCAAACAGCTCACAGCTGCTCCTTAGGGCTGCATCTGTATCTCTGGGCTACCAATATTGCTTTACAAATATTATCATCCTGAATAAATGGTTGTATCTAATGCCGCTTCGAGTTTTTTATTGGTATAACCTCCGCAAAAGGATCACAGCTGCTCCTCAGGGTTGTATCTGCATCTCTGGGCTACCACCGTGGCTTTACAAATATTTTCATCCTGAATAAATGGCTGTATCTAATGTGGCTTCCAGTTTTTTTATTGGTGTAGCTTGTGCAATGCTCTGCACACGGATTACACCTGCTCCTTGGGTTGTGTCTGCATCTCCGATGGCTTTGCAAATATTTTCATCCTGAATAAATATTCGTATCTAATGTGGCTTCCAGTTTTGTTATTTGTGTAGCCTCCGCAGTGCTCCACACACAGCTCACCGCTACTCCTGAGGGTTACATTGGTATCTGGTGCTACATTATTGTTCAAAAATGAACTGGCTGTCATTTAAATACAGAACAGATACCCATAATATGTGCTACCACTTGGGTGGAGCCTCCACACCTACCTGCAGCCGCATGAATCAGTGCTGGCTCTGCACTCTGTCCTTGGGATTGGAGCTTAGCCCCTTTTCGACGAACTGGCTATAAAAATTGGATGTTCCAGCTTGTACTTTTGCTAATGCGTAGCCTCTGTGGCAACCTCTTCAGTTGGCTGTGCCTCTTCCCCATGCGAAAAAAAAATTGTGGCAAGTTGATGTCACCCAGGAACAAAAATTATTTATTCTATTACTGATTAACCCCGAAACCTCGGTAACCTCAACCTCCGCAGGCTTTAAAAACCTCTTCGGTGTCTCTGAATCGGAAGGACTTTGAGAATTTGAGAGTGGAGGTAATGCCGGTGAGAAAAACACACCTGACAACTTGTTGAACTTGTCAGCAACTCGGGGAATTTGTAACCTCTGCACCTCTGCAACCTCTACCTCTGCAAGCTGCACGAAATTTCTTGGCACGTATAGTTAATCCCAGTGAGAAACACACGCCCGACAACTTGTCGAACTTGTCCGCAACTCGGAGAATTCGTAACCTCTGCACCTCCGCAACCTCCGCAACCTCACCTGCAAGCTACACAAAATTCCTTGTAATTTCTGGGTCTTTAACACTTTGTGAATTAATTGGTGCTGATGTTCAATAACTCGCAAATTCTGAAAGAATCTCTGCAACTCGGAGAATTCGTAACCTCTGCACCTCTGCAACCTCCGCAACCTCTACCTCTGCAAGCTACACAAAATTCCTTGGAATGTCTGGGTCCTCAACACTGTGTGAATTAATTGGTTCTGATGTTCAATGACTCGCAAATTCTGAAAAGAATCCGCTGAACGGCCCAAATCTCTGGCGCGGAGGGTGATTTGATCGCGGCCCGGGGTTTTGATCATCAGTTGATCAGCCAATCATAAGCCGAATAAACCTCAGCCGCACAAAAGGCTTGTCTAGTATGTTCAATACTCAACCTAAAAATCGTCGAAAACCCTTCTGGATATGCCCCATGGGGACTATAACAAAACCTTGGGGGTTTCCAAGAATTTCAGAAAGGTGCACAAAAAGCGTTCAAGTTGAACTAAGTTTCGCAATTGAAACACAGGCATATAGTTGAAATTCCAAGTTCTTGACATTGCTAAATATTCTAGCCACCCCAAACTCTCATGATTGCCTCTAGAAGCCTTCAAGCATGTATTTAGATGCCCCTTTATTGTGTTTGACTCGGTAGGAGGCCGGACAGTTGAGAGAAAACTGTGACAATCAGTGTTCTGCTGTGCTGGAGGTAATGTTGTTACTTACCCTGCTCATATTATTGAGCAGTGTTGATCCAACATTTTTCAAGCTTACCAGGTAAAACAAGAGATTACCCAGTGGAAAATACGGAAAAATGCTTGCTGCAGAGGTCTTGGTAGAGCCTCCGCCAAATCTTTATAAATGCAACCACTTATCCATTTTGACCTATAAAGCCAGTCTCAACATCCTTGATGTTCACGCAGTGTAGAACCTCTATGGCAGATGTCCATATAGTCCATGTCCTGCGCAAAGGACTGAATGGGTGCAATTCCTTCATCTTGTATTAAGGATTGCGGAGGCTTCAACAGAATAACAGATCACCGAAGCTCCAGCCAGGAAACACTACGCATTATGAATACCTGCTCAGTCAGGAGAATAGCCAGTGCATTGTTCAACAGAAAATTAGCTGTGCAAATCAATTAAAGCTAGTGCATTATTCAACAGAAAATAGCGGTGCAAATCAATTAACGGTGGCTGTAGCGAGGTGTTGCAGAGAGTCACAGAGTCCAGCTAAGTGGCAGCACATATGTATCACAAGTGCCTGTTCCAGGGCAGTGCAATAGTCTCTATATTTTTGAACAGAAAATGGCAGTGCCACTGATAGGCGGTTGCAGGTCAGGGCCACTGAGGCCAATAAGTATCAGGATGTACCTATTCTGGGTCAACAGAATATGCAGTATTGTTTAACGGAAAAACAGCAGTGTCAATTGTTATGGTTGCGAGTAGGTGGGGCAGATGGTCGAGTAATGCATACTACAAGGGCCTGTTCCCGCCAGAATGACAACAACTATATTTTTGAACAGAAAACACTGCAGGCAAGTGCCGCGGAGGGTTGCAGAGGCTTCCCCAGTAACATGATGAATAAGTACCTTCCCAGGTCAGAATGACGACCAGAAAATTTTAAAGCCATAGTGGTAGCCCAGAGGTGCAGATGCAACCCTAAGGAGCAGCTGTGAGCCATGTGCAGAGCGTTGCGGAGGCTACGCAAATAGAAAAACTGGAAGCCAAATCAGATACGACCATTTATTCAAGATGTAAATATTTGCAAAGCCATGCGGTAGCCGGAGATGCAGATGCAACCCTAAGGAGCAGCGTGAGCCGTGTGCGAGCGTTGCAGAGGCTAGCAAATAAATAAAACTGGAAGCCAAATCAGATATGACCATTTATTCAAGATGTAAATATTTGCAAAGCCATACGGTAGGCCGGAGATGCAGATGCAACCCTAAGGAGCAGTGTGAGCCATGTGCAGAGCATTGCGAGGCTATGCAAATAAGAAAACTGGAGGCCACTTTAGATATGACTATTTATTCAGGATGGAAATATTTGCAAAGCCATGCAGTAGCCCAGAGATGCAGATGTAACCCTAAGGAGCAACTGTGAGCCATGTGCGGAGCATTGCGGAGTCTATGCAAATAAGAAAACTGGAAGCCACTTTAGATACGACCATTTATTCAGGATGATAATATTGTAAAGCAATTGGTAGCCCAGAGATACAGATGCAAGCCTAAGGAATAACTGTGATCCATGTACGGAGTGCTGCGGAGACTACGCAATAAGAAAACTGGAAGCCACTTTAGATACGGCTATTTATTCAGGACAAAATATTACTCAGATATTTGGACCAAAACTAGTGCCATGTGAGCAAATCTTCAGCTGGCTATCAGCTTGCGGAGGCTACCGAACGGCGGCAATTTAGAATCGCAATTACCGCATTTGGTTGAAAATGATGGCGTAGGCGGAGGGCCCGCCCAATGAGCGCAGATGGCAGTGCTTCCCAAATGGGAACATTACTAATAGAAGCCGGAGGCTACACCTCCTCGGGACCTTCTAGGTGGGTTTTACTCATACACGAAAACCCACCTTGAAGGTACCCTACGTAATGGTTTCGTAGCCTCCTGGGGTGCAGTCATACCGATCCCCCTTGCCCCGGTGCAGATATAAACTCTCCCATGAGGACGACGGAAGGTCTGAGGTACCAATGATAGACCGGTGACCGTCTGTCTATGAATGCTGTCAATAGACAGACCGGTCGATCGGAGTTTAAAATCTCATAACGCGACCGCATTTGGTATATTTGTGATCAAGATTTTGGCGGGGCGGAGCCGCAGCCTAACAAGAACCAGACAGCCGGAGTTTTTGAACACCCAAATTACGCAACTCACTTGGCGAGTAGGACATTATATAAAATCCCCGCTTACCCGCTTTCGAACGCGCTCACTCTCAACCAAATCCGTTGAGAAATGAGCGAGAAACGAGCTCGGCAATCTGTTGCATCAAAAATGCTGTCTTTCAACTATTTTTAGCCGAGTGTCATTAGTTTTGTAAACAGCTGTAAATCCCAGAGAACACAAAATTTAATGGGAGATTTAACCAGGGAAGGGCGAGGGGTTCATCGTGAGTTGTCGCTAGTCCAGCGGCGACATTAATGTCAAGAGATGATGAAATTTCGGAGCGTAGTGACAACATCATCAGGACGTCGTATTTACCCTCCCTCCTCCGCCCTCTCTTTTGACGAGCCACCTTCCAGATCAACCACTTCCTCCGTCGTTTTGTTCCCTGCATGAATTATTTTGCGCTTCAAGCTGTACTCTTTCAGGAAAAGCGCTAAAAAGTTCTCTCAGTTGAAAGCGGTTGTTTGAAAGCATCTCAGACGGACCTGCAACGAAGCAGACACAGATGATTGGCGTGTTCACAAGCCAGATCGCTGAGACACTTTTCGTGTAAGCATGAAGAACCTGTTGTCTGAACGCTTCGGGCTTGACATTGAAGATGAGATCTATGTCCGGATTATAACGGTTGTACCATACCTCGATACTTTGGATCTTGCGCACGCTATCCTCCAGCGCTGAACCCGAGAGGTCCAGTGTCAAGTTCGGGATCTTGGAAAGCCGTGTTCTAAGCACCTGAGGGTGACAGGTTGAATATCATCTTCGATCTGCCAAACGCCGCATGTGTGCTCACCCCAGCCCAAATAGCCTGCCCCGCAGATATGCCAATGGTGGATCCAAGCAACCTGGTGAGTTATTATCAGAATATGGATAAATTCTGCTATCTACCTCACCTGACTAGTCCGAAGGTCGTTGAGCTCGTGGCCATGTCTTTCACCGGCATCGCTGCTTGCAGACCAATCAAAGGCGGGAGGAAAAAACCGCCCGCACCCAGACCAGCGATGGCTGTGTATATTATTTCAAGCGCACTGAGGCGGGGGTCAAGGAATGCGTGAAGAGGGGGGAAATGTATAGCGTACAGCGATGTCTGCTCGTCCAGCATGATCATCAGACCATATCCGACGGCCATAATGGCCTGCACGAAATTAACAGATTAGTCCATCTTCGGTGGCTGTCCAAATATTTGCTCGCTTACAAAAGATACCCAAATTGCAGGCCTGAAAATCGATTAAATATATGTTGTAGGGGAAATCAAGACTTACCGGTAAACACCCATCTTAGTCACTGCAAAACCTCCAAGGCCCGACGTCACCGAGGTGAACAGCGCGAATGGAATGATTCTGAAGCAAGATTCAATTTTGGGGACTCTGCCCGTAGTTGACTCACAAGACCCCCGATCTTGTCGGCGAGGCTCCCCGGATCTGGAAGTACAAGGGGAGGTAGAAGGCAACTGCCGGTACATCAAGCTTCGCTTTGGCTCCGGAAGAGACAACACACCGGAGTAGAACGCGAAGGAATGTAAAAAGACGGTGAAAAATATCAATCCCGTCGTCCGTGTCTGTTGCTCTGGGTGTTAAGAAAGTTGATGCGGATTCCACGAAGAGCTCACTCTAAACAGCCGTGGAGGGATTATGGGAGATCGGCTAGTCCACATCTCGAAGGCCACTCCAAGAAGGATGGTCACGAAGCCGACGACAAGAAGAGCAATTGTAGCGGCACTGTCCCCTGACTGCAGTTCAGAATGGTTACTACTGCTCCGAAAAACCGTCCACCTACAGCCAAATTGACTCTGGTTGAAACCAAGGAGCAAGCATACAACACCACCGACAAGCAGGAAGAGCCCTCCGAAATCAAACTCGCGAACAAGTTGCCCCATTGTCTTGCTGTGGTGCGGATTGAGGTTCAGGAAGAAAAAGAGGAGGATCCCGGCAACACCGCCTGTTGGCCTGGGGAAATGTTTCAGACTTGGAGATGGGCCGATCATTCACTAGGGAAACATACAAATTGATCCAGAAGCACCTGCGCAATGGAATCAGCCGGCTGCAGTGAAATGGAGTGCGGGACCGTACCAGCGCCATGTTGCATGATCCGCCAAAGCCTAGTCAAAATTGGGAGATTTATGTTGCTGCTCTGTGGGTATAAAGAGTCGACGTACCCCTCCGACTAAAGGCCCGACAACACTGGTCAAAAAATTAACTAGTGATCCGCTGAGGCGCCGCACGTCAGATGAGCAGTCTCACCTAGCGATCCCCCACATCGCACCGTTGGATGAAGCGTATTTGCCTCGGCTATATTTAAAATCAGAGACATAGCATATAGCCATGGCACGAGGGGGTTTACTCTTCTAACGAAACTATATCTCCTATCACGATCAAGACCATTTGTTGGATACCTGCTGAATATTAGTCACTTCAGGAGAACAGGATAGAAAATGTACCTCCGCCACCAATGCCCTGCAGCGTCCGGGCCAAAACAAGCCAAGTCATTGATTTGGCTGCCCCACAAAGTGCCGAGCCAACCTGTGGTACTCCGCTTGAACTAATAACTGATGTCGAAGAACTAATGCGCGCACGAGGAAAATCAAGATCGATGGGTAAAACACTTTCTTGCGACCAAATATGTCTGAAAGCTTTCCATATGCAGGGCTCAAAGCCGCAGCCGCGATGAGGTAGGCACTGGAAAGAACAGCGATCCCAAAATTAATCCACTGTATAAACCCCGAAGGAGTGAGGACCTTCCGACCCAGGAATAATCGTTCCCCCCCCTAGTTCCGCGACAATAGTGGGTAAAGCGGTGGACACACTAAAATCGGGGAAATCGCGTCAAACGTCTTGTTCTCGATACAGAACATACATGGTTTGGTCGAGGGCAGCCTTTGCGTCATGATCAACGACCAATCAATACAACGGTGAGGCGACGTACCAGGAATGCCGCCAACATCAACGAGGTGAAAACGAGAGGCATGTTGTTGTGGGGGATGACGTGCTCGTCCTCTTCTCTCGTCTGCTTGGGTTTGCTGACCGGTTGGAGTCGAGGCATTTCGTGTTCCTTGATTTCTTCGTTTGAAGGAGACGGCGGCGTGCTAGGAACCATATCTACCAACGACGCTGACAGGACGAGGAGGATGGGCAAGCAGTCAAGGCATTCGTGAGTAAACCGCGGTCACATCTGCTTCTGAAGAATGCCACCGTTTCGGTTCGCTCCGAGGCCCCGAGGTTTCGGGCTGGTTCGGCGCAAAATCGCCGAAGCGCGGCCGGATTGGAGTTGAGGTAAATCGGCGAGGAAATTGTAATGATAGATCCACACTACTGTAGTGACTGCAGCGCATCAGCGTCACAGCGTCAAACACCCAGCGGACTCGGAGCTATCCTCGAATTCTTCAAGCCTGCTGGCATGCTTGTGCCATGCGGACACCAGATGTTGCTGTAATACTGAATCAGTTTGATCAACAATCGAACGCGGTCGGAGAAGATGGATATGTTCGAATCTTCGAACGTACCACAAGGCCCACAACCCTTGCCACAACCTCTGTATTTCAAGGATTGGGTGCTAAATCTGCCAGTGGAAAAACATGTAACCCCCTGCCCAAGTGTGCAGCTGCCAACGACGTCGGATTTGCATCTCCTAGAACTCCATGTCTTCTCTTTCTGTGAGCGCCAAAGATGTCATCAGCATCAGCCTTCTCCCGAGAGTGGTATTTTTATGAAAAGCTGGGATTGTAAGAGTTACGATTTTCGTAACTGCGATCTTACGATATTCGTGATTCGATATGATGAAAATCGCAACATGGCTCATCTTACGATTTTTTCGTTCACGTTTTACGATTTCTCAATATTATCCGGCCACCAGGCTCCACCAGGTTTGATGGGAACTTGATGGTCTCCCGTTTCTAAGGCATTTTCGACATTCGTTCCCGGCTTGTTTGCAGTTTGTTTGTGGTTCGAGTTGCCATCACCACATCTTGTCCACTCCCACCAACTCGCCCGCTGCCCCTGCTGTACGGCGGCCCTTCAGTGGCCCTCCTCCTTGCTCTTTCTTGGGACATTTGTTCAAGTTGGACCTTTGATACACCCTTCCCCTAATACCTGCAAATACTCCCGCGCCGTGTGGGAGCGTCAAGACATCACAAGCCACCTTCCGCTCACGGCGGCGGCTGCGCTCCAAACGCGTCCCAAATCCCTTCCTGGTGAATCAAGAGACTATATTCATATCCTCAAGTCTGCGCAAGGGTCAAGACACCAAGAATGACGACCCAACCAGCTCTATAAGCAATATTTCAAGCTTCAACCGGGACTGACTTAAAACTGGCTGGGTCATTCAAGAAGATTCAAGACAAATGATGAATTAAATTTGACTGAGCTTTGTGGGCCTCGAACTGAACTGAAGAAGTCGTCCGCTCCCCTGCCTGAGATCAATCTTTCCTGCAAATTTCTTGCGGCTTTCTTTTCGGACGATGGAAACCGTAAGTGCTTATATGTATACTCTATACCTTGAATATATTGTGTTTTTCATGCTATTTGCTGTGAATTGCGAGAATGGGAATGGAGGGAAGGAGAAAATTGGGAGGGAACGCTGTCCGGTGAGGCTCGGGCCGGCATCAGCACGTGAAGACCGTCTTACGACTTTCGTATTATAAAAGAACAGTAGCAAAATCATAACGACATCAAACTTGCTAAAATCTGGTGGGTCGCGGGACTATAATTCGTAAGATCTCGTTCATATATTCGTAGAACCACAGTTCGATCCAGGATGGGCCGGAGAAGACGGCGGACGTGGCGAAGATGTTGCGAATTCTATACACGCAGAAATAGTAGCCACCAGCCTGTGCGACACGTCGCGTGAATCAGTGATCTTCGAAAACCTTCGAGTCAATTCACAAGCCTGGGCCTGAGAAGGTAGCAAGAGGCCCACGGAAATTACCATGTGCGAGGCTGCGAACTTTCCATCGTTCGACATTAAGCTGCTCTGCCTCCCACGTTGGCGGCCTGTGGGATGACAATACTGTCAATAGGAACTAGCCACGGGAGACCACGTGTCCGATGCTGCCACCGCCACAATGATCATCAGATGTTCAACAAGATGGACCTCCGCTTCTCTCAGCCTCAGATTCTCTGCGGAATAAAACGCAAGAAGAAAAGAGTCATGAATAAAAATCTATATTCAAGTAACAGACAACCGAAGTAAAGCCAAAACGAGTTATGCTATTCCAAATTCGGTTGGAGACCATAAATTGAACAGACTCATTGAACACCAAAATTTGGGGAGAAGTTCGCTCGGTGTAATTCAACCAAGGAGATCATCAGGAAAATTGGTGCCGCCTGAGGGTTCGACGCAGAGGAACGGAACCTGGTGCGCGCGCGGCACCGGAAGTATTATACCACCAGATGCTGAGAGTTCGAAGGGGCGGTGGAACATATGCGGATGGGAAAGCGATATTGATTATCAACGCAGGTGGGTTCGATGAGTTTAAGAGTTTTGGACCAGTGCAAGATATGATACGCCAACGAGAGCCAAGCAATTTCATGTAGAATTAACCATCAATGACACACAGAGTCCCAGAAGAATATTTCCATCTCAGTAATTTCGGGGTCGAAAAAAAGGAGGAACCATTGCCAGTCCGAGCGAGTAGACAGGCCTTTTATGTCTCGAGGATCTTCCGTGGTCTACGTGACCTCCCGGCTTGATAAAAATCGAATTGGGCTGCGCCGTACAGCAACTGCGATGAAGTACAACCTGTCAGGAAACAACTGTGCGCCGGTCACGATACGTACATGGCGGCGTGAGTCGTCACCTGTCCAGCTGGGTAGTGTGTTGAGATGTGAAATCCAGCTGCGCAGAAGGTATGTGACGTCGAGGAAAGAGGATGGCGAGAGAGCCAGAAGAAAGGGGAAACACCGGATGGAGATGCACACAAAAGATACAAAGAATCGCCGATGTAATCGTTGAAGAACGGTTAATATGTTGATGTCCTCGCTTCCGACGATACGTGCCACGCCAAACTGACGGTTCATTTTGCCTCTGAAGACAGGGATCATTTTGCGAGGTAGATCGGAGATTGGGAACTCTATCTATACATACATCGGAACCGTATTCAACTGTCAGATGACTCAACAAGGTGCGGAGTCTGAAGATCGTTCCATGCTTTCTGCTGCTCGGACATGCGGATCGCGCTCCTGTAATCTTGAAATTTCCTGAAATGTAAGCATACTTCATTGACCGAATAATACACCATTCTTTGCTGTATTATACCTCTCAGTCTTCAGATAAATCCAGAGGCGTGCCAATAGTCCACCCACGCCTCTACGTCCTCTTCCGCAATACTCTTCGCGTCGTTTATGGCTGGGCTAAGGGCCTGGATCTTTTCCACGGAGAAATTGATCCCACCGAATTCAGCGTCGTCAGAGAAATCAGCTAGGTGGCGCAAGAATTCGAGGAGCTTCAGGCCAGGCTGATGGGGGCATTAATAAAAATCGCAGAGGAAGATTAGGAGGCACGCACAAGATTTTCTTTGACATATTCACCGCGAGCCTCGCACGCCTCTAACTCCTCGTACCACTCAGAGAATGGCACAAGCTTTAAATCTTTGGACCCATTCTTCGCCTTCAAGAGTACATCCCGCATGCAGCTCATCACAAAATTCCAATGGACGGGTCGTGGATGCACCACGTTCAGGACATTAGCTACGCGCTCAGACGTAAAAGCGACGTCCATCAATACTTGTGCCACGGTTTCAAAGTCGATCCAGGACACGAGCTAAATTCAAAATCCAGTGAGCTACCAAATATTCACTCGGACATGGAAGGGATACTCACCGTCTCGGCGAGCGGCAACTGCCCAAGGGTTATACTCGTCTTCACCAAGATCGGCACCCAGTCGCTGGTGGCCCACGCCCCCTTCGGAAGCGCCCCGCAGACCTGCCCGATTCGAAGACATGTTGCAGAGCCCAATTTACTCTTGGCTATGATCTACAAGATCTGGTGAGTTCATTGCCCGTATCACGAAACGGAGCGATATACACCTGTTCTGCAACATACTTGCTCTGTCCATATCCCCCCATCGCGACGCTAGGATCATTGAGGGTGTCCTCGGGGCAGGGGCCGTGGCGGGGATCCCACAACTGCGCAGCCGCAACTGAAGACGTGAAAAGAAATCTCGGACGGCGGGGGCTTGACAGCGCGAAGTCGACGAGGCGGCGCGTGCCCAAGATGTGGGGCTCGAATGCCGCAAGAAATGTGTTGAAATTCAGCGTCCAGGCCGTGTGGATAATGAGTGTCACGGAATTTCGGATCTGGATGAGAAATGAGTTAAGAGGACCACAAAATATAGATAGATGTGCACCTCGTCGTAAAGTGGCGCCTCCAACCCGAGATCTTCTTTCTCAGCTAGCTGACCTTCCAGAAGCACGAGCTTCGAGGACGTTAGAAGCCGCGCATCGAGCCCCCTTTGGCTGAAGATGTCCGAGTGCCGCTCAGCGAGGGTGCGGCCCGGGGTCGCAGCCGAGCGATTGAATGCGTATATCTTGCGCACCCGTTCGTCCTTCAAAAGCGACGCGAGGATATGAGACCCGAGATTTCCCGTAGATCCGGTGAAGAGGACGACTTTCGCATCTGGGGAAGTGTTTGTGTTGGGGGAGGTCGATTCGAAAGTTGAGGTATACTTGGCGATCAAATTTTCCATTTGGAGTCCCGAATCGTCCGCGGTGGGCGTCACAGTCCCACTGACCAAACCTTCCAGGTAACGAGATAACTGTGCGATTGTGGGATGAGAATAGATTAGATTCTGCGCAATGGAATCCGCTGCGTGTGTGGCCTTTCGGGAACGTAGAGCCCTCATGAGATGGAGCCGGAAAATAGTGGCAGTCAAACTAACTAATAGTCAGCGCATTCACGGGTCGAACGAATAATTCGAACCTATCAAATCCCTGTTGGAAAAGATCCACAGCGGGAGATATTGTCGTGGAATTGCAGAGGTTCATGGCAAGCTCGAGCAGCCACTCTCGAATGGCGGCAGCCTCCCATGCCACAGGAGGCTCGATTAAACTAATTGCACCGATTTCTTCTTCAACAGTGTTATATCTGCCACTCATGGGTTTGAGCAATACGGTGTGTTAATGCTTAACATACATCGAGTCGATCTCCGATGCATACAGAGCTATCGCAGCCTTGCGCAGAACTGTCCCTTTCCCCGCGCGGGGTAAGGGTTTGTCTGGGGACGTGAATAAGATCATCTCCTTGAAAATCCGACTAAACGCCGGTGCGATGTCGTTCGCCTGTTCAATCATTGGCCTTGCACCAGATGAATACGGTCAGTTTAGGCGGCCTCAAGCATCGAAGGAAGATTTTACATACCAGATTTTATTGCGGAGTTCCGCAAGTTGGCCGATATTCTGAACATCGATTTGTAGAGTACGGGGTGTCTCGATCAGGATGCCTGCCTGTGGGCGTCCACTCCCGAACATCACAACTCCGGCGACGCTGTGTTTTGTCCATCTCAGCTGGTTTGGAAACGGGAAGAAATGAATGAAACGCACTACGGACTGCTCGCGACGATATCTTCTATGGGCCCGGGTACCGTCTTCTCTCCAGATGTGTGGACAATCACGTCGTCAACGCGCCCAACGCTGAGCCTCGGTTAGGATTTTCTTCAAGTAGATTATCGCAGACTTACACTTTCCACAAATGTTTCTTCTCAGGGTGATTTATGAATAGGTCGGATGTCGCGTAGCCTCTGACGTCGTTCAAATCTTCCACCATCGGAGTGTGTTTCTCCCAAGTCTGCGGGAGAAAGGCCAAATCATAAGCCAACGCATAACGGCCGGAAAACAAAAAAAAAACATACCAGAATCTGGCCTTCAAATGTCCCGTCACCCTGTGGAACCCACCGCACTTTCACCAGGTCTGAAACTCGGAACCACGCCCACTCCTTGGCGTCCCCCTCCCACGGAATCACAGTGGAAATGGGGCCAAATTCGGTGGCGCCATACACCGCCATGAGGTGTATACCTGCCTCTACCAGAGCGTCCCCGGTTCGCTGAGGAAGCGAGCCGCCCGACCAGACCTATTGCAGCGTAATGAGGCGAAGCCCAATGCGAAACTGGGTGGACTGATTGCTCACGACAGTATGCAGGGATTTCAGGTACGCAATGGCGAGGGGAGACTGCAACCACGCAGCCAAGAAGGCGGGCACCGCGGTGAGCGACCTGCACTTCGTTTTGCGTGAGTGATCAAGGATATTGTCGGGGGAGGGGAAGATGGGGAGTGCGCTGGGAGAGGTGGCTGTCGGTGGGTAGACTGCAATGTGGATGCCAAAGAGTGGTTGCAGTAGCTGGCAGGCGATGCCGAACAAATGGAAAGATGGGAGTGCCATGTTTCCTATGGGCTTCTCGATATAATGACGCGTTTCTGTCACCGCGGCTGCATAGGGAGGTAAAGATTAAAATTCGCGGGTGCAAAACAAGAAAATTTAGCGTACGAAAGGAAGCCCATTCCATGAGCGCTCGATGAGTCTGAGGAATAGCCTTGGGAAGTCCCGAGCTCCCCGAGGAATGCATATACAACGCAATGTCATCGATTGATGCGGATCCTTGCGTCGAATAGGGCTGGAATGAACAATCCGGGGTTTCAGCTCCGAGATTGGGGTAAGTCTGCGCCAGTGACGGAATTTCTTCGATATCCAATGCGAAATTAGGTTCGACGTCCGCGATGTGCTGCTGAAGTCCGGCCAAGACAGGTGCTAGGGTGACACAAGTGGCGACGATGCGGTGGCAGGAAGAGGCACGCAGCAGTTGGAAGATCCCAGCTGCTGAATTCCTAGGAGACATGGGAAACGGCTAGTATTGTCCTTTCAATAAAACATCGTGTCCACACGAGACGAAATGCACGCACGACGAGATTTGCCGTCATGAGGCCTACCAGAGTAGCGTGATACAACACCGTGTCCGACAACGCAAGGATGGCTACGACTCGACCATCTGGGGCTTCGCCGTTTGGACGCAGGAGATTGGCGGCACGGTGAGTGGCGCGAGCGAATTCCAGATGTGTAATGGTGACGATTTCGCTGGATTCAGGACGGGCATAGACGTAGAATGGACCCGAGGGATCAGTTTCGGAGTTCAGAGTAACAATGTCAGGTATCATCACGCCCGGAGAGCTGGACGAAGTCGAGGGCATGAGTGTATAAGTGAGGCGAGGTCACAGCAGAGGCACTGCGTACATTGACAACACGATGCATACCGATGAGGCCAATTCGGCATCCTGAGAGACCCGCGGAATCTCCGCAGTCGATGTGACGCGAGATCATGCATGTTGTCAACATGTTGTCAGAAGAGGGTGAGTTATGTAAGCAATATACAAAACATCAAGTTAAATGTATTTGAACTCCGATCCGGCCTCGTCTCGACGGTTTTCGAACCTATACTTGATTCATACCAGAAGGACGCATGGTTCGATCAGAACCGAACCACGCCTGACCGAACCACGCCCGAGAACCTTGGGCCATCAGCCGGGGTGGACATGCCGTCTGAATTTGGTTTGAATGAGAAGGGAAGAGATGTTTTATATATGATCTGCGACGAACCTCCGATGACCAAGGAGACCCTAAAACTCACTCGTGTTTCATAGGAAACATATGTAACATGCCGACAACCTTGTGGCATATCTACCAAGACCTTATCGTGGCACACTTCCAAAAGATGGACTTGATGGGTCGGAGCGCCGCTGGCGACTCGGGTCGTACTCTCCCATTTCACTTCATTGAAGCCAAGAGAATGTTTTTCCCTTTTCGAACGGTTCGCGGAGGTGACCGCCATTCAGCGAGTGCGGCATGGATCCAGATCTTGTCAAAATTCCATGTCAGACTCCCCAGTCGCAGTTTTCAAGAACTATGGCTCCGTTGCCGTGACGCCGTTGTCAAATATTTTTTCTCTCATTTTTTGGGCGGTAAGTATAAATAAGGTTATAATAATTTCAGCAGAGGACAACATGTAGGGAACAAACAGATAGAAAATAAACACTCCGGGGATCCAACCAGTCACTAAAGATCACGGCGACTTTCGATGTCCTGGCAGCGTAAAAAAGATTAAGAAATGAAAGGTAATGGATTGAGATTGGAGAGACCTTGGCGAAGACAAGAGTGTCGGTGTCGCCCGTCATCTGGGGCCCTCCGACAGCCTGTGGTTCATCAGGGTCAGTCGACATGTTACACAAGATAGTCGCACTCACCCGGGTGCCGTCCACACCAGTTCGTCCGAGATTTGTGGATCCAGACATGGACCCTAAGTTGACTAGATTTGGTCCCGAACGGAATTGTTCGCGGACATTGAGCCTATCGGCCTACTCAGGACCATGCCCAGAATATGTAGGTTTCGAAGCTCACGATACAAGGAGCGAGTTCGCGTATACTGGTGGTTTATCAGCAATATGCGGACATGAGTACGAAGTGCCTCACATTTGGCTTGCAAAAGGAAGAAGGGAAACCAAGAGACTGGGCGCAAAAAAGTGTTCATTATAATGTGTCAACACGTTCCTCCACTCACGATCATTTCGCGCCAGGAACTGGGGGATCCAGTAAGTATATGCAATGGGACAACGGCGAGAGCACGGTACCAGAATGAGCTCAGCGCCACTCGCTGTACTGTTTCACATTTCAGAAACCCAACCAGAGAAATTCGCAATTGGGAGCCAACCTTGTGACAGTCCCCGTTTCTGAATTATAGGATTCAGAATGTGTTGGGACACAGCAGAGAGCGCAACACAGCAAAGAGCGCAAATCTCACCGAGAGACCAGATGAGGAGTGCATCCACTATCATATTCGTTCTGTGCCAATGTCAGACGGACATAATAACTGTAGCACGACAAGCACCTCTTAAACCTGGACTGGCGAATTTTCCACAGCCAGTAGCACATCGAAAGAGCAATTGTGATGTCGGTGACCATGGCAATCGCGAGAGTCGTCGACTGCAGCCATTTAAATCTAGTCTCCATCGTAGTAACATTTGGGTTTGCCCACTGGACGCCGAACAAGGCACAGTTGGCGATGAAGCGCAGGATTGCCAAGGTCCAGCAGAAGATTGGGATGAGCCATTTCCCAGACAAGACTCGAATGCGATTCGCAAAAAACATCTACAATGTTGATCAGTATTCGTGAAATGAATCAGTGACAAAATTCAACTTGCCTGGACCATCACGTTCACAAGTGCAGCGAATATGATTGACATCTCGAGGGAGTAGGGAGGGACCTCAAGATGCTGGGGCTGGCAGTAAAATGTTACGGTGAGCTCGTAATTCTGAATTTATGTTTCAGGGTGACCCGACTCGGTATTGCGATGCTAGCTCACTGCGTGCCAAACAGAAATGGTATGGCCGAGCTCAAAAACCCTAGATGTGTGATATGAGCAACGAGATATCAAGAGGTGTTGAATAACCCCACCAAATTGCGACAACCTTGGGACCGTTGAGTATTGAACCAGCACAAATTTTCCGACGTCAATACATACCATTAACTTCAGCCATTTACCGTCAGTTGGATAATGGCGGAAATAATAATAAGCCTGGAGTGTCTCGATGCCGAACAGGTAGGTACCCACGACAGCGCCGATTTGGACGGCGCCAATAGTGTCGTGAAGGGCTGGGATAACTGGCGGACCCGGAGCAGACATTCTGCAAGTGTGGGGGTTCACAGCCTAACGATTTCTGTTTCTAGATGGTACTTGCATTTAAAATGCTGCGCGCACGGAACAAATGATTGGAGCCAACCAATCAAGCCCAGTGAAAAGTGGTCATGCTAGGGTCTGCTGAGAACGAATCAGGAAGAACCATGATTTGAAGCATACACATCACGGCTTCCTTTCTGGACTAGATTCTATATCAGCACATCTGAGCAGACCTCAGCATGACCGATTTGACTGGGAATCCAATCTATGATACGCATCTTTGGTGAACGGCCTTCTAATGTCGGAGAAGTCAATCAAATTTGGAAGACCACCGTTCCCACACGGCGGAGGTATTTTTCACCACAATGAAATCACACAGCTGTCAAACAAACTGGGGCTATACAAATTTCGGGTGACCTGATTATAGTACCCGAAACCGCAGTGCGGCACTTGAAACCTATCATATAGTTGGCAACTCTCATACCAGAAATTTTGCGAGGGAAATTGAGGCACGCTAAGCATAAGGAATTGTATTGGATTTCTAGAGAAGCGCTGTTACAATTCACTGGCCTACCTACCTACCATCATGATCATCTTCTGGATACTAGACGGTGGGAAATTGGTTACCTTCAAGTTGGTCAAGTCCGTAGAGTCTTGTCGTGAGTTTCCTGGCTTTGTTGGCATATTCACTTATATTTCCAATCTAGATAGGCAGGTATACTTTCCACTTATGTGAAATCTAGGGAGTCTGATTGGTGCACTCAGTTGGCTACGTACCGGTGAAGAGGTGTATTTCGACGACAACGATGAAATATATGTTATTCAACGCAGCAATGTCCGTTGAGCATTATCTGTTTTGTTTCGGTCTGAAATACGGTGTCTAGGATTTTATGAAGGCCAAGGGATTCGGGATGAATCCAGCTGAAGTCGAAGCTCGATTTCTGGAGCATCCAGACGTGAATGTTGTGCGGCTCCGGTCCCGCACGAATATTGCGGAGAGGTTCCAAGGGCTTATGGTCGGGGGAATGTTTTCCAAGATCCGGAGATCGCGTGCCTCTTGGTGGCTAAATGCAGTGCATATCAAGAGCAGCCATGCGGTACCCCATCGCAGAGAACACAAAGACACACTTTTCGACTTCTTCAATTCATCGACTCCCTCTCCCGGGCAGAAACAACTCCACAGCGTTGAGAAATTAAGAACACCGCCGAAGCCAGGCGGAATCGGATTTCGAGCGCTGCCAATTGACTGGTCACCTCCATTCCACCGCTCTCTAATGAGTCGCCAACCAACAAGAGGATAGATGCAATCGACGTCCGTTTCGCCGTGATTCCGTTCCCAAAATTTCCGTGGGCTGGACCATCGAGAGCTGAGCTTCTACGGCGTGCAGAAGCCAATTACCGGGTGTTGATGATCTTCCTTTGACCGCGCACCAGCTCAACATCAAGCTGCTTTTGACTGATATTGACCTAGGAATCCCCGCAGCTTGATCATCTTGGGCTCGGTATTCCTGTCCTTTTTTTCCCGCGTTGCAATCTCAACTAACACGGTGGCCCCAGGATACACTTATATATGAAGTGTGGAAGGAGAGTCCCATGCGCACTCATCGGACGCAACAATGACGGTAACAGCTCAGCAAACGAAGATTGCTATTGTAAGTCCCTTGAATTTGCGTGCGGAAATTCGCAGTGAATATCCACCGGAGGTTGGGGTTGCGGCACAGCTCCCATCTGGAGATTTCTCTAATCAGGACCTGAGCTACCGGACATTTTGGGACTTCCTCCTTGAGAAGGGCCAGGGCTCTCAGCCACTGAGTCCCGAAATATTCAGCGACAGCAAGTACGTGTAAATCTCTCTGATGTTTATTTATTTGGCTAACGACACCTCAGGTTTGGTGGTGTGCGAGACAAATTGGGGTTACCAGCCCGAGGCGCATTTTTGAAAGCTCACGACCGTTTGGACTCGGTTGCTTTCGGAATCAGTACGAAGGACGCGCGGGTGATGCCTTTCACGGCACGGCGGTTGATGGAACTGTCGTTTGAGGCTTTGTTGGACTCTGGCATCAATTACCGTAGCAAAAAGGTTGGCTGTTTCATGAGCGGTATAGGCAATTTTGAGGTTGCGGTGAGAACATTTCTTTACATTGATACGCCATGTTTCTCAATACCTCGCTGAATTAAGGGGGCCATTAGCACGGAGGGCAGTTTCGCATCCGCACCCAGTGCATTGGCAAATAGAATTTCATACGTGTTGGACATCACCGGCCCTTCACTGCAACTCGACACAGCATGCAGTTCCTCCCTTACCGCGCTTCATCTCGCAATCCGGGCCATAGAAGCAGGAGACTGCAAGACAGCGTTGGTGGGGGCCGCTCAGATTAATAGAGAGTGAGTCTGATCGACCAATTTTGCTGCGACAGCTGAGAGGTATGGAAGACTCGCAGAGTGGAATAACTATGTACTCGGAGGTGTTCTCAGCCCAGACGGAATAACCAAACCATTCGACGCTGGCGCCGATGGGTGAGCTCCGAATTCATTTTGATTTCCAGGACTCTGAATTGTTTGTGCAGTTTTGCCCGGGGGGAAGGTGCCGTAGTGGTGGTTTTAAAACCATTGGAGGATGCCCTCCGAGACAATGACTATGTCTACTCGGTCGTGAGTGTTGTTCACTACACGCGATCCTAAGTTCACTTACCCTTATAGATTTTGGGATCCGCCATCAATTGCGCCGGATCACGAATGCCCCTCAACGTTCCCAGTGCTTGGGCTCAGAAAGAATGCATTGAGATGGCTTACGTGCGCGCGGAAGAGAGGTAACCGATGCCGATTTTGCCGAGCTGCACATCACGGGTGCGCGATTTGATGGCACGGGACTTCCCCAACTGACTTCAAACCATCATCATCAGGCACCTCTGTTGGTGACCCCATCGAAGCAAATGCTGCTGGCGAAGTCTTTGCTCGATCTGCGTATCTTGATGTCGGAACTGTGAAAGGCAATGTCGGGTGAGTACTGCGGCCTTATTAGACTTCTAACGTGGTGGCTGACGTATTTGGTAGTCACCTCGAGGCTGCCGCTTTTCTTGTTTCTCTGCTGAAGGCTTGCCTAATTCTTGAAAACAAAACTATACCACCTACTGTGAACCTCTCTGTACCCTCCCCGCGATAGACTGGGAAAAATATCGACTGCGTGTCCCCAGAGCTGACACCGCTTGGATGCCGCTCCGTTTCCGGTCGATCCACCATCTCCCTTTCTGGAGCGGGTATTGGTGGCTCTACGGGCCATGTGGTCATCGAGTCTCCTCCAGCTCGAGATATCCCACGCATCCAACCCGCTGAGAATGGTGCCGTTACACTCGTCGTAGGTGGCCTATCGCCCAAGGCCGTCGTCCATATCTGCAATAGCATCCGCGACGCGAATATATCCAGCATCGAAACCATGCGTTCTTGCGCAGTTACCCTGTCTCGTCGCGCCAGGCAGCTCCCATGGAGAACCTACTTCACCCTGCCGCTTCCCTCGGACGCGGAAATTCCTCCAGCGACGCTCGTTCCAACGTCGCCTCCTCCTGTCGCCTTCATATTTAGCGGCCAGGGCCCTCAGAACTTGGATATGGGCCGGGGATTATTCGCCGCTTTCCCAGTCTTCAAATCGACCATTCTTGAACTCGACGATGTTTATCGTCGAGTAGTCGGTGTATCGCTGGTGGAAACAACTGGTCTCTTCGTCTCCTCTGCCTCCCCCCGGTCGATAGTGCTCTCGCCCACGGGTTGGCCCGTAACCATCACGGTATCCTCTATCGCCATGCTGCAAATGGCTCTGTTCGATCTCTTGGTTTCCGTCGGAATCCCTCCCAGCTCATTCGCCGGACATTCGGCAGGTGAGACAGCTATACTCTATGCGTCCGGCGCGGGATCCAAGGCGATGGCTTTGGAAATCGCGATTGCTCGTGGCCAGGCAATGACGGCCACGGAGAGCGCTGATCTTGGGATGGCCTCGTTGGCGTGCGACGCCGACGTGGCGAAGGAGATTATCTCCGCGATTTCCGGCACCCTCGAAATTTCCTGCTTCAATTCACCGGACTCAGTGGCACTCTCCGGGTCTGCAGAGCTCCTGGAGGAAGCCATCACTTTTGCTCGGGCACAAGGAATCTTTGCTCAGAGAATTCGAACCATGGTTCCGGGGCATTCGTCTTTCATGGACAAGATCAAAATCGATTATTTGTCTCGGATGTCCGAGATATTCGCTCGTTATCCCGGCCCACACGTCCCCCAGATCCCAGTGTTTTCCACGTGCACTGGGAAGGCGCTTGTCGATGAATTTTCCCCGGCGTATTTCTGGGACAACTGTCGAAACCCTGTGCTGTTTAGCCCTGCGATTTCAAGCTTGCTGAATTTCCACATCGATTGTGATCCCATTTTTCTCGAACTCTCCTGTCACGCAGTCCTCTCTTCTTTAATTTATCCCCACGGCATCTCCGAGAAGTCGGTGTTGTGCCCAATGCGTCGCGGTTCGGCAACGAACGCTGATCGTGGGTTCACCGATGAACAAACGCTGTTCACGGAGACATTAGCTCGAATCACCCTTCTTGGGTACAATTCCTGCGACCTTAGCGGACTTTACGGTGCTTCTGTTTATAAGCCATCATTTATTGACCACCCTTTGGTGTCCCGATCCATCGCGTCCCCCAAGACGCAGCGGTCAGACATTCATCCCACCACAGCGGCCAACGGCCCACTCTCTGGCAACGTTCCAATGAACGAGCTGACGCATCCCTTACTGGCTCAACATGTTATCAATGGTACGTCGATCTCGACCTGTCATTGGCGAGACATTAAATGAAGCACAGGGGAACCTATTCTCCCGGCTACGGCCGTCATCGAGATCGTGCGTCCATAGTCCTCGGACGACGTTACATTTGATGATGTTTTGGCAGCTTCTGGAAGGCGGCGCAACTTTTCTGTGGGACATAGAGTTTCTCTCAGTTTATTCTTTATCAGGAAGAAATTCGACGCGCATGATCCTCGAGCGCTCGGGATGCAACTGGTCTCTCAAGTCTATGGGTGCCGTCCCAGTCGGTTCGGTATGTACAATATTCAGTCGGTGCTGGGTAATGTAGCTAAACTTTTTGCCCCAGACGGAGACGGGCAGAGAACATTCTCGCGGGCTCATGGATTGTCTCCCAGTCAAATCCGCAAAATCCGTGGACTTGAAATCAATTTGGGATCGACTGCCTCGATTGGAAATGCAAGGTAAAAGCTCTCACTGCGCCTCTTGTATTTGCTGACTCTACGAAGGCTTTTACGAATCGCTCCAACCATTCGCTACCTTTGGCCCGGCATTTCAAAATGTACTCCGATGCCACGGGGGTCCAACTGAGGTCATCGCTGAGGTTCGGGGCCCATCTCTAGAAGAATCGTGGGTAGTAGGTATCCTTTCCTCCGTTGTACCTGATCCATACGACCAGATCAAACCAATATCGGCTACACCCTCCTACACTCGACGCGTGCCTGCATATTATGCTTCACCCGGGCATATCCAAGCAATACGGCGGCGAGGCGATGTATCTGCCGTCAAAACTTGGCAGATTCGTCTACCATAATGTTCCCGGTTCTGGGAATTGGTTCTCCCATATACGACGTCGATTCTGGTCCCCAGGTTCGTTATGCATAATTGATTACGCTGGCATTCAACATGCATTTCCCCCCAGATTCCCGATCGTATGACATTGTAGTCACGAACGGATCTGGAGCCGTGATATGCGAGTTCCAAAATCTGCTCGTGCAGAGACTTTCCGTTCAGCCTCCTAATATCGGCCGCCGACTGGATCTGATCTTCCAACCCGTCTCTGTTCCTGTCACCACCAAGTCTCGGGCGACGTATTCAGAAAGAGGGCGTTACAAAGACGAGGGAGTCTTGTTCAAGGTTTTGGACTCGCTTGCCCTCATGATCATCTTGAAATCCTTCCAACAACAAATCGTAGTTGGCGAAGATGTAGGCTCTTTGCTAAGCGGATGCTTTGCTGGACTAATTGAATTTGCAGCTGTCTCGGCAGCGCTACTTCGAGTTTGCCCAGCGCGCTTTGGAAAAGAACGCAGGCGAAATCCTGCCGGATATTCAAGATGAGAAAGAGATGCGGATGAAGTACCCTGCTCATTTCGAGGTTACGTCCCGGATTTCCGACGTCCACGAAACGATTTTCCAATCGTCAAAGGTTTGCATTGTCTGCTCTATCTTTTATCACATTCACACCTGCCCTCAGAGCGCTGTTGATAGCCTGTATTCTGATGATCTAATGACCCGCTTCTATAGTCGGGGCAACCAGACAAGTACTGTATACGAAGAAGCAGCCAGGTCGTTTGCTTGCCTCCTTGATTCTCTTCAAAGCAGTGGCAAACGTGTGATTAACATACTTGAAGTCGGGGCAGGTAGGATCTTGTTCCCCTCGTTTGGAACCATCCTCACTGTGTTAATAGGAGTCGGATCGTTGACCACCTATCTCATTCGAGAATTGAAGCAGAAACCACACTTGCTGGCGGAATATACGGTCACTGACACCTCATATGTAATATATTTCCTTCGTAATTTTGCACCTTTCCTGAATGACCTGCAGGCCTTGGCTTCCGAGCTAGCGCACACTGTTCAGTACCATAAGACCACTCCCAAGATTTACGATCTTACGAAGGATGCAGGCGGCCAAGGCTTACTGCCGGAGTCGTATGATATCATTGTTAGCTCCCATGTCCTGCACGTAGCGCCCGACATCCGATCTTGTCTTTCGTCCCTTCAAGATCTCCTCGTTCCTGGGGGATCTCTTTTCGTCGTCGAACTTGACGGAACATCGTGGGGCGAAAAGGTTGGGAGTGTATGGTTTGATTGTGTTTTTGGCGCATTTTCCGAGTGGTTTGCATTCGCGGACGGCCGAACGCACTGCACGATGTCCCCGGCCTCATGGATGGAAAAGTTGGAGGATCTCGGCTTTATCAACGCCCATGCCAGTGTCGAACCTGGAAATGGCGGCCACAATTTCCTCTTCACTGCGCAGAAGCCCGCCGCCGTTGTTCAATCGGCCATCCCTGACGGCACTACGCAAATCAACCCGGACCATGTTCTACAGTACTCCTTCGGGAACGAGATGGAACTTCAGTCTCATCTCAACGAGCTGAGCCCGAAGGAACTTATTGATCTGTACTTGGTCGCTCTGGACGGTCGAGATGGACATTCCGCCATGGGACTCTGTGCTACGCTCCAGCGCGAGTTTCCGTTCTGGGAGATCCGTCTTGCTATTTTCGAGTCCGCGACGCACCTCTCGAATCCTCTCGACTTCATCTCAATCCATCGCGGGGTATTCAACCACGGCGAGAAAGTTGTTTGGTTTCCGTGCGAAGGAAGTCCCCGTGTCTCCAGGGTCATTCTTTCACCCTCACCAGCCATCATTCCCGACGATTATCCACTGCCCCTGGTTGATTCAGACCACCTGATTATCGAACTCATCGCATCGGAGGCGACAGCGGTTTCCATCCATGGCTTCGTGGGTCGTGTATTGGAGAGTCGCCTGAAAACACCATCCCCGGGCGATCTCGTTGTTGGTCTCACTGACCAGAATACGACACCCATCTTTGTGGCTCATGTCGGATGCGTTGCCTTGTTGGAGGTGCAACAGCTTCATAACCATCCCAATCCTGCAGAACTGACCAAGGTGGTCGCACCGGCCCTGATTCTCGCCTCCCTTCCGACGCGTGGACCCCATTCACGTATCCGAGTTGTCGTTGCCATTTCGGACGAGAATATGTCACACAGTATCGCCACGCATTTTGGAACCATCCAAACAGTTACGGTCTTGCAGTGTGACTTCAGGGATGACGATCCGTCCCGGCTGGTGGATGTGGTGATCAGTGACTTACCGACCAGCACTCTGTACCCGCATATTCGACATTGGGTACCGAGGTCAGGGCGATTGATTCTGTGGGATGACCTTCTTCGCGACAATATCCGCAATAATACCTGGGAGATATCTCGTGCGTTGCAGCCTGGTCTGTTGCAGCTTCCGGCAATGTCCAACGGCCAACTGCTTCCGCTAGCGAAGTCTGTGTCCGGATCTCATTTGTCACTGTTCCGCCACGACAGGAGTTATATCCTCCTTGGTGGAATCGGTGGGCTCGGTGTCGATCTCGCAGTCTGGATGTATCAGGTCGGTCCGAACTCGTGCAATAATTCAATTCTGTGCTCATTCTTGAACCTCAGCGCGGAGCTCGACACATCGTCCTTACATCCCGAAAGGGCATCGCCTCGTTGGACCCGCAGCGGGACACCGATGCCCTATCGAAAATCAAGTACCTCAGAGGCCGCGAGGATCTCCTGCTTCGGCTTGAACAATGCGACGCAACGGACGCATGCGCAACATCACTGCTCATCAAAGTCTCCATGTCTCTGTCGCGGGCTGCTTCCAAATGACTTTGGTGTTGTCGGACGGCCTATTTCTCAAGCAAACGCAGGCTAATTTCACCGCTGTATATGATTCGAAGATCAAAGTATTCGAGGTGTTTGCTGCCGAAGTTGAAATTGATTCCCTCGATTTCTATATCGCGTTCTCGTCCTTCACGGGACTTATTGGTTATGCCGGGCAGAGCAATTATGCAAGGTAAATATTTTCCACTCACCCTGTTAGTGTCATATTGAACATTGTGATGTCAGTGCATGTACTGTATTGGAAGGCATTCTATCCAGTTACCGCAATGCATTTTCCCTGGTCGTTCCGGCGATCCTGGATGCCGGTTACTTGGTGAGTTTTTGGGTCAATTGCGAACGAGTCTCTTATGCAGACGAACAGGATCGAGCCGACTCCATTGACAAGACTGGAGGGATCTTTGGAGCCGCTTCCATGTCCAGCGCTGGTCAGTACCTCCTTGACACTCCACTCGATCAACTCTGATGTTGTTTGTGCAGATCTATGGGCCTGCGTCCAGGACGGGCTACACAAAATCCGAGATGGTTCTGCGCCCTTCACTCGCTACATCCCCGATGTTGATTGGGCTTCCCTCCACACTGAATCAGCGTTGTCTCTTGCCTTCAATCACCTCCTGCCGGCAGAACTAAACTCATCTGCAGTCCGCGGCGCAGGGTTGAAAAGCGAGGAGGATATTTTGCAGCTCGTGTTATCCTTCGTGGAAGTCGACAAGGAGGACTTTGATTTTGATCGGCCTCTGCTGTCTTACGGCCTCGATTCCCTGAGCGCGACGAGACTCTCTTCCACCCTTCAACCCTTTATCCATGTTTCGCAAGTCCAGCTCTTGGCTGGAATATCCTGGTCAGAATTGCGCGTAAACCTGCAGACCTTAGACCCCAATTCCGACTCCTCGCGCAGCAAACACCGGCCGGCGCAGGAAATCCTTTTGTCCACTTTGGGCGTCGATGAAGCCGATTTCGACCCCAATATCCCCCTCATTTCCTACGGTTTGGATCCGCTGAGTGCCTCGAAACTTGCGATCGCACTTCGCCCACACCTTGCAGTAACGGAGCTGCAAGTCCTGGCTCGCACTACCTGGACGGACCTCCTGGCGTCCAATGATATATCTCCGGGAACGCAGGACGGATCGCACTTGTTGGGAGAGACCATCGTGGAAATCTGTTCCGGTCCCGGAATACCTCTGATCTTGTTTTCTGGCGGCGACGGGCGCCTCGCTCCCCTCTTATCCCTCCGATCCAACTTCTCCGGTACACTATGGGGCGTCCAAGTGACCGAGGCGACACCGACTACCCCGTTCTCTGTTCTTGTTTCATTCTTTGCGGAGAAGATCCGCCAGAAACAACCACGTGGGCCATATCGTCTCGCCGCCTTCTCCGCGTCGAGCGTCATCAGCGTTGCGGTCGCAAAATTGCTGGAGGAGAGCGGGGAAAAAGTCCTCCAACTCGCGTTCATTGACGGGTTCCCCCTGCTGTGGATCAACGAGGATACAGAGCTGCCGCTCCGAGAGCAAGAACTCTCGACGTTGGTGGACCGTCCCATGGGATATATGATCGACATGCTCCGCAACGATCCGCTGCACCGCGAGAGCACACATATCATGGGGTTGGAGGCAGCTCTGTCGGGCGCGCCCCATGCCACAGCGGAGGACATCGCCACAGTAGAAGCGGCGCGCCGACTGACAGCTCCCCTTTTGCAGTTTCTTGTCACCTTCTATCCGGAGCACGTCGCGCGGTCGTACAGTGGCTTTGCTGACTCATTCACCCGCTGGGTCGCATCTGTTAACGCCCCGCTCAGTGTGATGATGGCTGAGTTTGGGACGATAATCACGGTGCCTAAAACGTCGCGCGCGGCGTGGGTGGACCTCGGTGCGCATCGGTCTATAAAGCCGGTGAAGCAACACCTCATGACCGGCGCGGGGCACTTTGGACTTCTTGCTGATGCGAGAACGGCTGCTGCTCTTCAGCAATATTGAAGTGGTAATCCATTATTTATGGCGACCTAGATATTGGTTGTGATGATTGTAAAATACCACGATTTTGGTTCTCATAAATTGGACTACAAGTTGAATAATACACCGATGAAGACGCCACGCCTTCAAGTCCGCGGAAGTAATGAAGACATGCCACCGGCGCATTAACTACAATATACCATGTGCCTACTAGTTCTCACCGCCTTCAGTCCAACTCTGAGTGCTCATCAAGCCGAATTAGAGTGAGGATTCCAATTGGAATGCAAATTTATGACTGGGGGTAAATACGATTTCCAACTGTGGCCGGACTTGGGTTGCAACTTATTCGGAGCAGTTGCATCGGGTTCGAAAGCAAAATCTACCGCTGAATCCTTGCGGAAAATATGGGATGCTAACATGTTCGAACCATACCCGGTGTTCGATTCATAGAAACTGTTTCTGTATTCCAGGGGGTTCGGGTTCGGCTCAAAACCCAACCGCAGTGATACTAAAATCTACCTGCCAGTAATCTGAATCCAGAGAATTCCCAGACTATCTTCCGTCAAATACCAAGTTGAACACTCGGAATTTCAACCAATCTGCGAACTGCACACAACATGGCAGCCCCAGACCAAGAGCACAGGTTCATCTCCACAAAATCCCGGGCCCTGCCTCCTACTCATGCTGCATATATATGCGACATTCTTCTTTATCTAATAGTGATCACGGTTGCTCTCATATTAAATCACCTCAAAATCTCTTATTCATGACGTCAGAGGTACTATTCCTATTTAATTTTCGAGGGTAAAACATCTACAACAATCCCTAATCAGCCAGTGCTTGACCACACCACTCGAAAAATGTATGATGCTTTCAAAGCACCTGTTGGTTCCATCTGTGACTTCGAGCATACACTCGGAAGTCACTCCTCCAGTTTCACATGTGGGTTTCTTAATCCACGTGGCAGGACAGACTGGTATCAGCTACTTGGTGCACCCGACCTCGTCACCATGTAGCATTCGATCTCAGATTCAGCAATGTTGGCCCAGATGGTTCGATGTTACGGGAGGCTTCCAGTGGCAGCACAGCACTCCCTATTCTGTAACCGCTGACAGCACCGTAAGATAGTACAGCAGTACCGGGCTAAAGTCATATGTTCCAAAAATCTTCAAGTTCTGAGTTCTCCGCCCGCAGATGATGCAGTGTGGAATCCGAGTCTATGTTCAACGCCAAATATACAAGTGTTTCACCAAGAGAAGCGCAAGAAAATATGCAGGGATAGTGGGCTCTGCCGCGAAGCGCGCTATGACGAGTTATTGGATGAAGACGCATAAGAGATTAGATATTTGCACGTGTTGATTTCAGACGCCGACGGTCTTTCGCCCACCCAATCGGGAAAGAGGCAGAAAAAAATGAGTAATTTAGGAGCGTGAAAGGCAAGGTAGCAGATGAGATAAGTACAACGGTAGTGCCGAAACAAATATACAGAAGGACAAGAGAAGAGAAAAAGGCCGAATTTGGGAGGTAGATAAGTGGTGCGAAACGAGGCGGGACTACTAGACTAGATGTGTATCCAGTACAGCCCGATGGAATATGAAAGAGTGGGGAGAGGGCGGCGGTAATGCCAGACAGGGGTTCGACTGAACGCATTCTGCGATCCCGGGGTCGTAAATCCCATGCGAATCATGGTCGAGGTGGATGTGGGCGCGCGGACAGAGGACTCGGTCTGAGGAGGGGGTGGAAAAGGGCGCCGCGGATAGAAGGCGGGGGAGCATGACAAGTGTGAATGGGAGGAGCGGGAGTGAAAGGAGGTCGTGCTGTTCCCTTATTCCCGTGCGAGCCTGCATCCGAGGAATGTGATCCCATACGAGCCCGATAAGCTAGGAGGGAGGGGAGGTGTCGATCCGGGATCGCTTTGAGGAGCCCAAGGGGGGCTGGGTCAGGAGTGCGAGACCGAATGTGCTTGCGTCTGGACATGGGCCCAGTGCCGTGCGTGCAGTGCGGCGGAGGTGCAAGAAAACGACGGTGATATGGCGCGTTCCATACCCGTGCCCACCCAGCGCACACATAATAAATTTCTGCCAGTCGCCCCTCCACCCCACGCGCACCGTGCCATAGCCTTTGAAAGTCCAAAGCCCATGAGCACACCGTCATACCGATTGAGGTCAATGCACCTTCGCGCGTAGTCCTCTCTCGCCGCCTTCTTGCACGCGCCCGTAACTCCACCCCAATGTGGTACAACGCGCACCGCTGGCGCCACACTCGTCCCCTTCCCCTTCGTCCCCAGCACGCTTGCCCCGCCAACCTCGACACCACGACACCACGACACCACGACGCCACGAGGAGGGCCCGCGCCTCCACAGCGTATTTCCCCTCCTCCCTCCCCCGCTGACCTCAACGGCACGACAGGATTGAAGAGGCGGGTTGGTACGGAGCCGGTCTCCCCTCCCCCTCCCGCTGACAGAAACCCACCGCGGCTTCGTGCAGCACCGCGCCGTGCATATGCACTCGTCCGTCTGCCCCTGCGCGTATCGCATCCCAGATTACCAAATTAGGAGCGGGAGGTGCGAGCTCCCGACATCCCGCACACGTTCCCGTCACCCTTGCGCAAGCCCGAGCTCCTGCATCCGCACCTGGATCCTCGTCTGCGGTAGCAGCGTTGATCTTGGAGGATGGAAGAGCGACGACGTCAGCGGCATCAGCACGCGTAGCGGGGGGTGGGGACGAGGTGGGGGAGGAGATGATCGTGTTCTACAACGTGGTCTTGCTTTGGAATGCGAAGGACGTGCATCTCCATGCGGTGCTGCAGGACCCAGATCCCCGTGCAGAGCATGCGAACAGGGACCGGCTCTCGAGCCTCGACTCAGAGCCGCGCCGATGCCGGATAGGGTAGTCCGCGGGCAAGGTCGACTCTCGAGAGCGGAGGCGTACAATATCGTAGATATCGTGGGGTGGTGCTCCTGGGCAATTGAGAGAAGGAGGAATGGATTACATCTCCCGGCAATGGTGCTCGGCGCGCTCCCCATGAAAGAGGAGGGAGGATGTGCGCGACCGTTCCACGATTCCACGTAGGGCGGAGTCTATGTCCTCGGGAAGTAAGGAACACGGGTAGAGTGCACCGCGCAGGTTCGGTCCGCATGTATGTCCAGAACTGGCGGAGGGAGAGGTGCGAAATCTAGCAAGAGAAGAGGGTATGTGCGCGCAGGGCCTGGTAAGGAAAGCCAGCAATCCAGAATGAGCTAAACGATGTATCTATACGTCAGGAGGAGGGCACGTACCTCGCTAGTATGACGGCCATTGCGCATTGAGGGGATGGTGGGTTAACGAGTATGTTGACGCGGAGAAGAGGTCGAGTGAACTAAGTGACGGGAACGAATGAGTGAGATGAAAGGAGGTATGAGAGAATACCGCGTACCTCGGACGTTGAGTTAGCCAGACAAGCGCTAGGCGCTCAGCTTCTGCTGCCATTGACCGTCCTTTCGTTGGCCGGACGCTCCAAGCGCGCGGAGCATGCCATCCCGACGATTGGCAAGAGTTTGTGCGGGGACGAGCGCGAGGGGGCAGACGCACTCGGGGCGAGGCGCACATGGTCTTGCAGACGGAGGTATAGAGCGGCGCGCGCTCCGGCGGGACAGGCGGGGAGGTGTGGGCGATCGACGACGCACGGCTAGGGACCGCAGCTCATTCGATTTTCCTTGCCATCGGCATGGTTGTGTGTACTAGCGGACTCGCCACGGTGAGTAAGCGCCTCAACGAGCCCAGTGGAGTCCGGGAAGCAGAGACGCACAGTGCTCCCAGGTGGGGGCGGGGCACGAACTACATCTTCTTCTTCTGTCCTCGCACTAAACATGATCCCGCGCTGCACACTCCCATTCTTGCGCGCACTGGATTGAATAGACGGGAGTAAGAGTTGCTGTAAGTATCTTGAGCGACATATCGTCGGGGAAATTCGATATCTAGACAACATTGAAGAAAGGGAAATGAGTGAAATGAAAGAAATATCTCAATCTGTAAAGCAGACCTACATGGACTAGCTCCACCTCATTCAGCTGCATTCTACACTAGCCACTGCAGAGGTCCAGAACCGTATTCGGCGCCGCGCTTTTTCAGAATCAATACCAGAAGGTGACAAGTCGATTTCGGGTGCTGGTCTGGAATGTCGCATCCACGATCAACGGAATAACTAACGCGAGGAAGGCGATGTGGCGGTGTCGATTGGCAGCCCGGATCAATGATCTAGTGCCTGCCACTGCCTCAGTGTTGGCCCTAAGGGTTAGGGCCTTAATTCGATTGAGGCTTATTAAGGCTTAACATTAACCGTTCTTTAAGCAAATGCTCGCTCGGCGGTGCAATTTCCCCATGCAGATTTACCTCCATTATGTTTTCCTCTCCTCTCGTCCTCAAATTCCAGTGTTCTCAAGAGAGTTCTTGCCCCATTTGCGGGCGCAGTGATCTCAATTGGCAAAATTACGCACTGCGTAGGCTTCGCCGCGGACGGGACAGCGCAGCTCCGAGTCATTTCAATGGTTACGCACTATGCGCATTTTTGATCCATTTTTAATAACGGAATTCGCCTCTCCATTCCACCTGACACGAGGTTTTTCAACCTAATCTTTCTGTTCTGAGTACACCTCGCTGCTTCGTACATGCGCGAGATCAACAGCCTTAAAAGCGGTGAGCTCGTCGAGGGTGTGTGCGCTGCGGCGTAGTGGTAGTACATATTTAGGCCAATGTACTATGCACTACAACTCCGCACGTTCCGAAAGGGGACCTAGCGGAGTTCAATATTATTATCCTGCCTTATCCTCGCTGTAATTAAGCCAAGCAAAAATGCCGTGGACTTATTCTCCTTCAGGCAACATTTTCCGATTCTGCGGGCCCGTGGAATGATTGCGAGCTGTCGACAACTTGATGGTTTTGGACGTTCAAGGTCCGAAGGTAAGTCCCGCTACTCTTCAGAAAATGCCTTATTTGTGTTCAAATCCCCATTGCGCCGTAGCAAGACAGATCTTTGTCGCACTGCGGCCACGTATGGCCTGTGCGTGTATAAAGAGACAGAGTTTTGCGCCTTCCTTTCTTCTACCCTGCTTTTGCTTTTAGCTTTGTACATCTGTGTTCTGTTGCCTGATTAATTCGCTGCTTTCTCCCAACCCCGGCCAGATTCAATGTTCTTTGGTTGCCTAGTTGGGGTCTTTGCTCGGGCGCTCCGCAATTCTCTGGTTAGAAGACGTTCCCATTGACCTCGGTCTGATCTAATGGTCTTCTGTTGCCTCGCTTAAATCTGTGCTTGGGCACGGCGCGCAATTCCCAGGATGAACCTGCAAATAATTCCTGAAATTCGCACTTTAGCCTGTCACACCCGCCTATCCATGAATCAAATACGGTTCTCATACCGTCGCACAGATGCTTGGGCTTATGCTGACTCCTCAGAACCGAGTGCTGGGACCTTCGGAGGACGAATACTTGGTTTACGGATAATACATCATATTCATCCGAATCCATGGCCATTCGAGTGCAGAGAGCAGTTTGTAACACTCGTTCTTACGCCGATGAAATGGACTTTCCAGTAGAGTTGGGGGGAAGATTTCACTGTGGTTAATGCCAAAGAAGGATCCAATGGCTCGACAGGTACGTTGATCCACCTCTTGATTTTCTCCGGTGATATTCTGTACACGATGTATGCACGCAATAAAAAATTTCATTTCTGAAGTTCGTCTCGCGTACCGGAGCGAAGCGAAGGTCTGTCTTGTAAGCCTTAAGGGTCAGGCAGCCGGCACCTTAAGGCTTAAGAGTACGGGCCGGTAGTGGCCCGGATCGGCAACGGTGATTGCCGCTCCGAATTTTGCCGTCAACCAGGTTCACCAATCTGCCACAGTGTAAGAATTTAAAATAAAATAAAAAACCCCTGGACAGCTGGAACATCCATTGCGAAATTCTCAAGGATCACAGCACCTGACACTATTGTAGATTGGCAGGAAGGCAAGCAGTCTCTCGGAGATGGTGAGGCCAGGCCAGAGTCAAGGAATTTAGTGTTCTAGTAAGTTTATACTGTGAAATGATCACTCTCTAATTATCAACTAGCTATACAAGGCTTTTTGGGCGGAACTGAGCGTGGGAGGATACTTCCCGAAGTGGAAGTAAGGCCTTAAGTCTGCCCTTAAGATTAAGGCTTAACCCTTAATAAGCCTTAAGGGTCCCTGGAGCAGGTTCTTAAGCCTTAATTGCCAACACTGCACTGCCTGTGCTTCTCTCTGCGTCCTGCTCATGCTGATCGCGCCCTTTGCTGGATTGTTCGACCTGTATGCTATTAATCCTAGATGTCACTCCTCACCGCCCTTGGCTTTCTTTACCGGAGTGGAAGAACACCGCACTTGCATACGTCGGCGCGCTAAACCAGACGAAACATCTCTCAGATTCACTCTCAGAAATTTGGACAGCAAGTGCATGTAGGTAAGGAGAGGTCTCATTTTCATGGAGCAGGGTATTTTTGGTACGCTTATTTGGGTGCAAAAAAATTCAAAACGCTGTTGCAGAATGACTCCGCCTTGCGCAAATAGCACGTCACCTTCCGTAAAAGCCCCAAATGCCCTCCGGAAGGCCCATTTGAACGCAATGCCGTGTCAATTGATTCATCCAACAGCGGTGGGCGCATCCGAAAGACCTTATCAGTTACCTCGACTTCACATTCTACCTCATTTCGAGTCATTCAGCGAGTAACACAATTCGCGTATCTTTCTCTCGGATGTAAATCACTGAAGCCTTTGGCGTGGGCACACAGCGAAGTACCGTTAATTTGTGGAGTGGTCGCAGATGAGTATTTTTTCCAACCCGCAACTCCACGGTACTGGTTCATTTCTTGTGCTTAGTTTCGATGGCACTGCTTTTGTGCACACAGTCAAACTAGCTTTAATATATTTCTTCCACACTCCCTTGTCTCAAATTACTCGGGACGGCGGCTGGTTGACTTCTCTGATCTCAACCCAAATACACCCCCAAACTCGATGGGCTGAGACAATCTACTTGTCCTCGTTAAAACTTAATTTGCGATCTATCTTTCCGCATTCAGCTCAAGAAAGTCTCTAACAATCATGCAACATACGTAAAGTGAACACATCCGTGCTGTTCAAATTGACTCTGAAATTGACCTTATGTTTGAGTGCACAGGAGTACTGTTATCACAAGGCTCCCAAAGATCTTTCACCAATGTTCTATGGATGCTGCGCCCGAAACCTCACCGTAAATGTACCTTTATAAACTGGATCGAATCCGATGCTCAGTCCAAGAAATCTAGTATACACCGTTGGATGATCTGGAAATCCATATGATCTGCAACCCTCCAGCGCCTGACGCGAGAATTCTTCCGGAATTGCATACATAACATTTCAGGTTGGGTCACTTCTGGTCCCACATGGATGCATTGGAGATCAGAGGGAGATGCCATGTCTGTCATGGCCCCGAAAATTGGAACATATTGCTTTGGAATGTGATGCACCGGGCCAAAAAATAATTTGGAACCTAACACAACAACTTTGGTCAAACAAATAAGATGAATGGTCAACATTGAACCGTGGTTTGGTTTGTAGGCAATATTAATAATCTGCCAAAGGTGTGATCCTCCCAGAAAAGGGAAGGCTTTTTGTTATATAGAAAGAGGACGGAAAAGCCATCAGTTTCAACTCATGTTCCAAGGGGGCCTAAAAACTGGCCAAGGGGAGAGACATGTGCATGTTTGGATGCCATTTTTTGGTTCCGGAAATCCTTCGGCCACCTCAGTGTCGACAGCTTCTAAATGATTCGTGACCGGAAGAGATCAATTCCGATGCGCAACACAGCCTGGAATTCCCTGCGCACAAATATCGGATTTCGACTCGAGCCACATTTTTATCAGTTCCCTGTTGGGCGGCAGCCTTCGGCTCCCGCCATTCAGAATCATTCACGACGTCGCTGTCAGTGCTGTTGTCAGCGATATCCACTCCGCTCGACTCGAATTCAGCCTTCTATTGCTGAACAGGCTGTAAAGTTCTCAGGTCATCCCCCCCGTTGAGGTCATAATGACCCGTGGGGACTGGCTGTCTCTATTCCAAGTAGACTACCTGACTCGTGGTTCAATCGACCAACGTTTGCCAAGGGATCAAAGGATTCCATACCCAGGCACATCATTTGTTTTTCAAGGAACTAATGTCATAAATGTGGCTTCTGCGTTCAACATTCGAGGTACGAGCAATAGTTGAGGCGTCAGTCTACGAGGGACGAGCTTCTTCCCCTTTCCCAAATGATATTTAAACCATTGAACCTTCCTCTCTGCTTCAGTTCAGCAATGCTTCGCTTTTTCGGTCTCGCTGCTTCAAAAGATTCAATGCTGACTGCGCGAAAGTATTTTTGAGTTAACCCTTTCCTGACTAGCTGGACCCATTATCATACATTTTGCCATTTATTTTATTTGAAAAGTGAGTTTGGCCCGTCTCGGCATAAAATTGATGCAGTCTTCAATCGGTCTTCAACCAATATTCTTCGTTTGAAATACTTGGGACCGTTTATCACAGGGTGTTAAAAAGTTTCTGGCAGTTTTCCTTCTCATTTTCTGTTCAGCAGCTCAAATACCCCGTTCATTTTCCGTTCGACTGTGTAAGTCTCCTGTAAATTATCTTTACAGTAACGAATACACTATAGACTTTTAGGTCCCCGTGATTGTCAATAAAAGTCAAGATTACTCTGGTTTGAAATATTTGGAAAAGATCGCATCTTGATATTTTATTTTACATACTCCTTATATACAAGCTCCACACTTATCCCGATTCACAAGAGCAAAGAGTTCTAAGTCATTCGGGTGACATGAAGATATGCGCATTTTCTTCCATCGGGTGTCATAGGCACCAGCGTGCCCCGCATATGTGGACTGACGGAATGGCCCTCCGGTACAGTAAAAGTGAATTTGCCTACTAGCTCGTGGAGGAATATTTGCATTTCCATGATTCTGCGTTTAATTAAAGCATGGAGAGGTCAATGATCACTTGAACGATGAGAAAGACATTCAGTCGCTCACGCAAAACGCCACCTGAAGTGGAAATGAGAAGTACTCGTTATTGAACGGCAGGTGCTCACCCGAGACAGGTATGTGGCCCTCCCAGGAAGCTCAGCCTAGAAAGTGGTTACGATATACCTGAAAATAATGAGAGGCATAACCAACAGATTGGCATATGGGCCGAGAGCTTCTCCCTTCTGGACCGATCCATCCAGCCATCGAGAAGGCCTGAATTCGTGTGGGTCCCTGCCCCATCGGCTTTCAACTCTATTAGGGGATTGAGGGGTAGACCAATGAGTTCCAGTGAAGTTTTCATTGTCAAGCACACCTTTGGTAGGATCCGAGGGCGACTGTCACAGTTTGCCCTTGTCGCACGGGTATCTCGGTCAATATCTCTCCTGTGGATGTCCTGACACCCCCTGTGATAGGGACAATCGTATCCTGCGCTGCAACACAATCCGTGAAGGGTGTAGCTGGATACATCCTCAGTGCCTCCTTCGACATACATCACTTTCCAGTAATGCCAAATCTCAGAGATTAAGTATTGCACGCACCTTGATAACAGCATTCAAAAGGGGCATGTCATCGTAGCCGTGCAACTTGAGGGTGACGTGACCGTGTATCTCAGCGCGGAGTTCTTGCCGTAAGCACGGCTGTCTCGCGAGTGCCAGGAGAGTGAAAGTGAGGGTGTTTGCCTGTATGTGTGATTAGTCTGCAGTGAGATAAGGAGGCGGCACAAATTACTGTGGTATTCTGCCCTGCGATCCAAAGGATGGGAATCTGCTGTACAACCTCTTCTCTGGTGAGGATTCTCATCGCTTTGTTGGAGCGAACTGGAACAGGATGGCTGAGCTCTGGAAGGAAAAAATCTCACTTGGAAAGGAATTACTGAGATTACTTAGTGTATCTGAATTTGTCTCCAGACCCTGGGTCAATGCGTCCTGCCTCTCTTGCACGAGAGCTTTCCCTAGTTTGAGGATGTTGTCCCTGCTCTTTTTGACAGTGCTTATCGCTGGCCTGGGAAGATTGATGACTGTACGCAAAATTTGTGTGGGTAAACGCATCAAACAGGCCTCAAGTAAAATTGCAGCCTGGGATTGGGTGTTGACGAGCCCGCTGAAAGAAATGAAAATTAGCTCATGAACTCAACAACAAGAAATACCCCATACACGATTTGTAGATTCTGCTTCAAAATCCTGTCACCAAACTGTTCCGCTGATCGTCCCAGGACCGCTTCAAAGCTGTTCACGATTCCCTGGCCTCTTGTATCTGAGAAGAACACGCACCATCGCTTATTGCATCAAAAGTCGCGAGTCCAAAAACTGGACAGATGTCGATAATTTGAGTGTCGGAGGCTTCCAGCTGCTGACTCATCTGAATGATCGATATTCAGTACTGTTTGAATGTGACTATCGAGAATCGCACCTCCCTGGCAACCCGTTCTAAAATCGGCTCATACCTCATGTATTAAGGAGATCCCTCGTATCAGTATGTACATATTTGCCATCACCTCATTTAGCTCTTTTTTCTCAACCATGTTCCCTCCTTCAGCTCCGAGCTTCCTCAATTAGGTCTTCCTTTTTCCCGTGTGTTGTCTGTAAATAAGATTGCTCCTGTCTATATTCTTCCTTTTTTCTCACTCTCAGGCCAGCGATTCCCGTATGTGCGTCGCATTTCCTATTTTATTTTTGGAGTAACCTGTGGATCAGAAATTGGCTTTGATCCAGGGAACCTGACGAATTTCGACCTCGCCGATCAGCCGCTCAACTTCCGTTCAAAAGGAAGGGTCTGTCCTTCGTCTTTCTCTCGCAACCCCCATCATCTCTGCCCATATTGTACCGCTCCGTCCGTTTCGCTTCCGCCCGTTGCCTCCGCAACTAACCCAAACTCCTTCTAGGGCGTACTAAGAGCTCGAGCTGGCGCAATAGGTTCTGTGTATACACTTCTATCTATTTCATTCGCTTTCGCCCTACTCGCCGAACCCTACGATTCGAGGTGTGTGGTACAACTCCAAGGTGTGTATAGGCTGTTGCAAATCCGAACCCCTCTTAGGATTTCCATCACAGCTAACCAAGTTGCGCGGGATAGGGTTGGGCGAGTAATCCTCCTTCGTCCGGTAACCTGTTCTTGCGCTGTTTCCGCTCACAAACTAACACACTGGAAATACAGGCTCTTGGTTGTTATTCCGTAACGGGCAAGCCAAGGTCGGATTTAATTTATCATGTCCGCTCTCAATTCAAAAGTTATCTTAGTGTTGACGTACCGCAGCGACTTCTCGGACCCAACATTAACGATGCAGGCGATCATGTCGCCCCTCAAGTAGATTCCTTCTCCCTGCCTTCTATATCCACCCTGTCTGTTCACCTGTCCCCAGTCCAAGTGACGCGATGAGGTAAGAGCTTTAGATCCTACGCAGCCTTTTTACTGACTTCTCAGCGACATTCGCAGGTCTCTTCGCGAATTCTGGTGTTCCTTGCGAGTCACCCCGATTTTGGATACTCTAGAGTTTCTTTCTTACCTTCACATTGTATAGCCGTCTGTGGGTGTTGCCTTTTCTCCCTCCCGGTACGATTCTTCCCGCATCCCATCCCCATATGCATGTTCCTGACATAACGAACTTCCACTCGTTTAGTTTTCCTATCGCCGCGAGCTCAACCTAACGATGTTCCCAACGTCGCTTCTTCATCTACCCGCCCCTCGGCAGTGTGAGGCTCCGCAGTTAAAATTTCCATCAATTCTCGCGTTTCCGCGAGCAGCTTTGCGTGCTTCTGGTATGCTGTCGCTAATCCTACCCCCCTCTAACCCACCGCTCATATTTTCTTTGACCTAGGGCGTCGTGAAATAGAAAATCGATTTTTTTTTTGTCCTCCGGCGGAGCAGCCCGTCGTGTTCGCGGCACCGTTGGAGTACTTTCTACGCGTGTCCAGGCGCCGCGCAACCACAAGATGTTGATTTTATTTTTCGAGGGCCCACGAGCGAGGCGCTATTCGGACGCGTTTCTGGTAAGCTCATTCATCATATTACCCATTGAGTTCAATACTGACATATATTTATGGATTTTGATCATGTACGTGTCCACGCCGCTGCTGACGTTGTATCAAATCCCAACTTTCATGCCGCCGTGCCCAGCGGTCTGAGAGCGTCTGAGGACAGCCATCGTTTTGATTGAAACTTTGGACTTCTTGCGAAGCACCGAATGCACCTTACGTGTGTCGTGGCATATGGTGTACTCTACTGTGGATGCTAACCTCGTCGACGCATTCCAGGCCACGAACACAGTACATTATTCACTTGATTCTTGGAAGCCCCACGAGCGAAGTAAGTCACCACCGCAAGTATCAAGGTAATTCTACATGTGCTCACGTTCATCCGTATTCAGCTGCTGCTGATATGATATATGTTTTGTCACATTGCCACTGTTCGAGTTGCTGACCTTTTCCAGCCAGTGTTCATTCAGGTGTTTCTTCGCCTCCATTCGTTTATGAAAGGTGCTCAGTTCGCTTCCATTGATTGTACATCCACTCACCGATCCATCTAGCGTGCGGAACGCATAATAACCTGCAATCGCCGCCGATGAAAAACGAGCTGTGCCCGATTAGATTGTACCTTGATTTATCGCAGAAATGTTTGTATGTAGATATCTTGCGTGAATGATTCATTTTTTTTGAATGTGTTCACTGTACAATGCTAACCGAATACCGGTTTGTGGCCTTTCAATACGCGGCAGTTTGCACTTATGCCGGAGCGAAGCGAAGGCATGTCTTGTAGTGGCACAAGGAACTGGTGGTGAATGAACTGTTGAACACCGCTCGGATTCGTTTGTGCGACTCTCCTATAAATGCACGCCCCGCCCATATTGAGCAAATTACGTCGCGAACAGGTGGATGAGTACCCTTTAGGCAGGACATAGTTCCCCTCCCGAATACCACCTCTCTGACGTTCCACAGGAGAGGAGCTGTTTGAAAATGAGAACTGTTGAAGAGGTACTGGATGGCGACCGGGTCGGACACCATCAGGCGGTCGCGCTGTCGACATATTCATAAGCAGATCACAAGCACAGGAAGGGGATATTTAACAGACCCCGAGACAGCCCTTCACTCGATAGATCGAACCATACATTTTCATCCACGCGTACTCATAGTCGCCGTGCTGGGGAGGGAGGAGCAGTTGTAGCATATTCCCTGGTGAACTCGCCATCATGAGGGTTCGAGCATGATAGAACAGGGGGAAGTACCGAACAGCCAGGATGGCGATGGCGGCCCAAGTATATGTCGGATAGTGCTTCTACGGCGGAGGATAGGATAAGCGACTAGTAATAGAATGAATGTTGATAAGAGGAGAATGTAGTTCATGATGAGAAGATGGAGCTCCTTTGCGGGAGCGGGCGGGGAGTGGGATTCTGATATGCCTGTGGCTTATAAGAGTACCTCTGAGAGATGCATTTATGGACCGTAGCCACTGATTATGAAGTGCTAACTGAGAATGGATTTTTCCGGGATGTATTAAGATTCGGTCCACTCCGAGGCGCCAAATTTCATGCCAGGCCACCGAAACTAAAATGGGAAATAAGCGGCCTTTATCAGGCATAAATAACTCCTTTGGCTGTCTTAAATTGAGTAAGATTGCACCCTAAAATCAACCCCCAACTTAATTTTGGCCAATCAGTGTATTTTCGAGACCATAGTCGAGTAGTCAGGTCCCAAATTAGACGTTGTTTGGGGGCGTCACATTCTAACGCAATGTGTTCAAGGGTCTCCGGCACTTTACAGATGTTACACCGTCCGAAGATTTCAGAATTTGGAATATGGCCCCAGTATTCACCAACTCGGAATATGTTGTATAAACATTTCCAGAAAAATTCACGAGTCACTCGTTGCAAGGTGGTTGAGCGGATAGATTTCGAGATCATTTCTTCCGTGGGAGAGAAATTGGAGTGGTCTTCGATAGCATAGCGGACCCGCTCTAGATCACTCAATGTTGTCTTACGAGGAGGTACAGGAATGAGATTGTTGATGATTTTCGTGAAAAGACGTTGTGAGCTGCCAGACAATAGAATTCCAGGACACGCGAACATCATGTCAACGTCAGTGTCAAGTTCAACTTCATTTGGGGTTGCTGAGGTCATTATGAATCTGGCAGGGTTTGAATCAACTTTCTTGAATTGAATTTTTGCGGAATGCTCCTTCAGTGCTGCAAAACACAGCCTGTAACAATTTGAATGAAGAGTTCAAAATTTCTACCTCATATCGAACCCGGTCTTTAACCAAAGTTCGTGATAGGAAATCGGAAGAGGCACAGATTAGAAGAGGTTGATTTTTGGGGCAATGTTGCAAGATGTAGAGTAATCCACCCAGAGGAGTACTGTGGAAAGTAAGATGGATGTTAGAGTTATCGAAGTTCATTCGAAGCAGTTTTCGATCCTGGTGATCATTTACTACTGATAAGATTGATACTCGTATCTCAGCGTTCCTTTGACCGGCACGCACAGTGTGAGGTTCTAGAAACACTGTCAGGAGGGATGGTTGTTGTCCAACATGAATGGATCTGCGGGCTGGGATCTCATTTAAAAATTCATCGAATGCAAAGATTCGGAATCCATCTTCCATTTAGTTCAAGGTAAGGTTCGGATCAAAAAATTTACATTCTCCAGTTCGTATAGGCTGTCTATTCTCTTCAAGTTCTTCAATTGTCAAGGACAGGATATCATGAGGGTCATGGTTGTCCATCCATTTTCGATGGATGCTGTTTATCAAGATCTTGGCTGTCTCGATGCATTTTCCAGGATGTTTACATCCGAGTTCAACGCGGTCGTATTGGCATGCCGGACATCCACAGTTTTGGCGACTAATTCCGGATGGATTAATTGTATGGGGTCAGCATGGTACATTGGTTTTGCGTGTGGCAATGGAGAGAGTATCTTTGACTAATCTGACAGATCGTAGACTGTCTTGTGAACTGCTGGATGCTTCCATATAGGCATTTGAAGTTTCACTTCTTGGCTAATACAGAGTGCCGTGAATTTGAGTTTGTATTTCTGTGCCGTTGTGATCATTCGCTTGATCTGATCAGGGAGTTTATTTGGGCCGAAATCGGGATGTGTATGTCTTGCAGGAAAACATTCAGTATTTGGCCTGGCCTGAAGTTTAAATACCTTGTCTCCAGCCATTTGGCTAGGATAAAATCAACAAAATAGCACCAGTAGGCACGGAGGAGTCCTTGCACTAAATATGACTGAAGATTCCAGAAGTCAATAGCTTCATTCCTCGCAGCTAGGTTCAATATTTGTTTCCCGCCTCTCGTTACGCTGGAAAACATTGTGTTGTCTGAAATTCTAGCCCGTTCACCATCCCAGAGAAAGACGTGAATCAGAGTTGTCAATGTCTCCTCAATGTCTTTTGGCATGCCTTGTACTCTAGTCAGGTATTGAGACCTGTCACCAACGAGCATACTAATAATATGATGTTTTTCCTCTAGGGTGGGTTCCGTCACTTGTTGACGGTGGCTGTGACCCGACGCGACTTTACTCTTCTCACCATCTTCTGGCGCTCCTTGTTCTTAACCTAGCCGATTTCATGCGTCAATGCCAACTTAAACCGTTTTGAAGCCTCCATTGCACATCCCAGTGCACTTTTGGTCGCTATTCACCCCGTCATCGACCGGTTAACGCCAAAATACGCGATTTTCGCCTTTTTCGCCAACGAGGACACCCTCACGCATGATTGCCGGCTCAAACACCTCAAAACCGTTCCAAAGCAATAGTGTGTGATCTTTGCCTGCCCCCATGGTCCTTCATGGCACCCGTTTGCCGTTATCGGCTTGCACTAGCGACGCCAGCGGGCAGTGATATACTAAGAGGGCTAGTCTGGGATAACTTTGCGGATTTATTGTTGCCAATGCGCAGCACACGGCGCAGGGCATGTGTGTCTCCATGTGGCGCTGCGGGACCCAGATTCCCCGCGCATAGCACGCGAGCACGAACGGGGGCCGGCTCTCGAGCCTCGAGCAGATGCCGAATAGGGGTGGTCGACGAGCGAGGTCGAGAGCGGAGAGCGGAGGCGGACAATGCAGTAGATGTTGTGGAGTGATGCTCGTGGGCGGGCGACGGAAGGAGGAAATGGATACAGTTTTCAACCGGTCAATGGGACACTTTAATCGAATCGCTGATTTGAGAGCTTTTTGAAGTTCTTTTGGAATTCCCAGTCAACCAAAACCTTCATTCATGCATTGTACATCTCTATGCAAGGGGTTTTAATTTTTGAGATTCAGCTGCCAGGCTAACCAGAGCAAACTTCTGCCACCACTCAGTGGGACAGTCACGAAAGCGTGATGATGGTCACAGCCATCAGTCAAAATGAGTGTCTGTTCTTCGCAATAACGGTCCAGGATCCATTCGGCGTGGTCATACAAGAAATCAATGCATTTCTGTTGTTGTGTTTTCACGTGTCCGAGCACTGAAGGCGACGAATCTTCGTTTATGGTGACTTCCTATTTGGGACAAAATTCTCGGCAAAGTAAAAACTGTTTCCTCTTCACGCAATATGGGTCGGAATACACTCATATTGGCTAGGCATGCTTACATGCACTATACAACGGGTCCTATGTCTTTACTGTACCTGAAACGGATCATTTAAATGTTGTCTTGTTTTGTGTTCCGTCAAGATGATTTTGCCGAGGCCTGATACATTGATATGCAGTCATGCAAATTAGATGGAACATCGAAGGATACCCACAAGATTAAGCATAATTTATTGCGAGGCAATCCTGTCAGAACTACGAGCTCAACGGGGTAAATTGTCCGACTGTCCCAGTGAGTGGTGGTGTCCCATTGACCGGTTGAAAACTGTAACATCTTCCACCAATGATGCTAGGCGCGCTCCCCATGAAGAGGAGGGAGGATGTGCGTGCCAGTTCTATTGACATCAGGAAAATCCAAAGTTGCCACATAGACCCACAGAGACCTGCATAGCACTCATAGACATCATAGCAAACAGGCCAACCACATAGAAAGGTGGGAGGGGGGGGGGTCAAATCTATAGACACCCATAGTTCTCATGTTGTCTATCATAAGTCGCCATAGTAGCCAGAGCTATAGGGCTCATAGCACTCATAGTTGAGCAAAAGGATCAAAAGTTTTTTTTCCCTCCTACCCATTTCAACTGTACATTACTATTGTTTCTAATGATATGACTGGTATAAGTTCTAATGAAAGCCGACTTGTGCTAGACTGAATTCATCTCAATTCAATTAATGTAAATGAGTGCTACTGTGGGGACTCGAACTCTCGACCTCGCGCGAACAGATAAAATCTTAAAGGGACAAAATAACCTCTACACTAAAGTAACCATACAGAGCAGTGGTGCGTTATGTGATACTACAGTTCTTCTGCCTCCCAGCACCATTTGGGCCCTCACTCACCTCAACTATATGCATTCTTCTGGTGTGTTATGTTTTAAGTAGCATCGATAGGCAACATAAACCATGAATGTGGTTGATATAACCAAAAATCTTCCTTGAGGGTCACCAATCTAAAAATAGACCGAACTTATAGAGCTGAACGAGAGCTACAAAACTCGTTCAAGATCATTTCTCAAGAACTGGCTTTGTTTGACATTAAATTGCAAAATACTTTCCCGCCGCAGCGGTTTTTCAGGAATTGGACCATCCTAATCAGGTCAAAATATGCGACGTTGGCAAATTGTGTTCAACCCAATTGAGCTATGTTGTCCCATAATTGACGATGAGATTAACTACATTAAAAGCTACAGCTACTCATAGACCATGATAGTAGACAACAAAATTTGTGGACCACCATAGTTCACGATAGATCGACATAGTAACCCATGACACTTTCATAGACCCTCATAGACTACCAAAGACCCACATAGTTCCCCTTATGTCTATCATAGACCCTCATAGACCACCAGAGATACACATAGTCTCCCTTATGTCTATCATAGCATTTCGGATTTTCCTGATGGAGGGTGGCAGAGTCTGTGTCACCGGGAAGAAACGAGCGCGGGGTTGAGTGCACCGGGCGGGATCTGCCCATAGGGAGTTCGGAGGGACACGCGCGATAACCGCCAAGAGGTGCGCGCAGGGCCTGGTAAGCAAAGCCGGCAATCCAGGATGAGCTAACCAATGTATCTCTATGTAAGGAGGGAAGGACGGAGCGGAGGGAGGGCGCGTACCTCGCTAGAATGATACATTGCGCATTGCGCTTGGTGGGACGCATGCCAACGTTAACGAATATCCTGACGCGGAGAATATGTCGAGGGCACTAAGTAACGGAATGAATGAGGGAAAAGAAAGGACGTATGGGGGAACACCGCGTACCTCGGGCGTTGAGACGCGAGAGAAGCGTCCCGCGCTCCGCTTCTGCACGCTCTCGAGCGTGCGTTTTCGACAGACGCTTCAAGTGTGTGGACCCCGCCCGCCGAGAATTGGCGCGAGTTTGCGCGAGGGTGTGGGGGCAGGCACACTTGGGGGCGCGGCCACACATGCTTTTGCGGAGAGCGATGCGCGCCATGGGCGGGACAGACGGGGAGGCGCACGATGGACGATGGATGGACGGCGCGCGGATACATCAGTACGCGAGTGCACGAGCGGGGGAGCACCACCCCTTCGATTTTCCTCGCCATCGGTATGCTTGTGTGTATTAGAGGACCCGAACACTGCGGGAAGTCGACGAGTGTCCAAGCCCTTCGACGGCCTAGTCGAGTCCGGGGAGGAGAGGCGCACAATGCGGAGAGGAGAGGCACGAGCACGGTCCGCATTCGCGTCGTCTGGAGAGGCGGCGTGCGAGCTGCGAAAGGAAGCCATTCGAAGAGGTGCGCACGAGGCCTGAAAGGAAAAGACGGAAATCCAGGATGAGGTAAAGAATATCAGTATGTGTGGGCACGCCACGTACCTTGCGCCGAGACTACCCATATGACCAGCGTTGCGCATTGAGCTGGGGTGTGTCGAGCGGTAAGAGTTGCTGTGAGTATCTTGGAGTGGACCCGGTAATATGTTGTGATGGAAATTCGGTATCTAGACAGCCCTGAAGAAAGGGAACGGATGTAAAGCAGATGTACACGGAACGATGAACTAGCTCCACCTCATTCAGCCGCATTCTACACCGCTAGCCACTGCAGAGGTCCAGAACCGTGCGCGGAGTATTGGGCGCCGCGCATTTTCAGAACCAATACCAGAAGGTGACAAGTCGATTTCGGGTGGTTCTTCGGGCTGGTCTGGTATGTCTTGTAACGCGCATCCACGATCGACGGAATAACTAACGGGAGGACCGTGAGGAGTAGCGTCAAAGTAGCGTGGACGGTTGGTGGACGGAGGAAGGCGATGTGGGGGTGTCGATTGGCAGCCCGGATCCTGTGCCCCTTTCTCTCAGCTCTCTCTTCGTCCTGCTTATGCTGGCCGTGCCCTTTGCTGGAATGTTCGACCTATACCATTAATCCTAGAAGTCACTCCTCACCGCCATTGGCTTTATTTACACTTGGAGCGAAAGAACACCGCGCACTTGCATACGTCGGCGCGCTAAACCAGATGAAACATCACTCAGATTCACTCTCAGAAATTTGGACAGCCGTTGCATTTGGGTCTCATTTTTATGGAGCAGGGCATTTTTAGTGAATTCTCGCTTCCATTAATACAATTACTCCTGCGGAACGACTGCGAACTGTCAAAGATAGCATGCATTAAGACTTAACAGTCATAGAGGTGCATCTCGCGAATCTACAGTCTATCTCATTTGTATGAAAAAATCCTCACTGAGCCGCAGGACGCTACATTGTGTTCACATTGCGGCCGCAATTTCCGCTCGAGGTATAAAAAAACTGGCATTCCGGGTTGTTTTGGCACCCCGCCTCCTGTCTTCTTCCCGTTTGCGTCCTTGCCCAATCTCATTCTACCCACGGTTGTCCTTCGGATTCACCGCAAGCCAGGAACTGCTTTATATCTGTTTCTGTGTGCTCACTCAGTTCCTGGTTCGTTTCTGCTCTGGCCAATGGTGCAATCTAGCGGATGCAAATGTCTTGCTTCCTTGGTTTTCGCCATGGTACTACTCAAAATACGCCTTCTGCCTGGTTTTGGAGCAGATTTACTGTTCATGGATGGTTCACTCACTTGCATTGCTGTTTTTCGAGGCTCAATGCTGCCAATCCTCTGTCCCATTCTACCGTGGACTTTTTTTTTACTGTGGCCATGGGTTTTAAACAGCTCGATTGACGTCACTGACCGACCGCAGTTATGCATTTCTTAGGTTCTTTCGAAATGAAATTAATTTCTTCACTCGGCTTTCGAGTCCGGAGCAAAGCGGAGCCACGTCTTGTTATATTTCAAGAACTTATAGGCTCTTTATTTAGACGCGGATGTCGAATCGATCTCGCACTTCCCCTTGTCTTGATGAAGACCTACCGCGCCTCGCGATAATTTCTAAACCTTGCTTTTGAACCATTTAGTTTCCGTTTGCGGACCAGGGAAGATTAAACGGAAACGGTATTTTTGCGCGCAGGTTCTTTGGACCTATCTGGAGGGATGAAATCGAGTAATCTGCCCATAATAAAGTCACAAATAAGACCCTACCCTGTTGCCCGTGAACAAAGAGGCGCACCAAGGTAGTTATGAAGCGGGATGGCGGCAGGAGGCAGGCGCGATGGCTTCCCGAGATAGCCACTGACCGCCATCAAAGACAAAGATCCCGCGCATAAGTGGGCGGTTCCTCACTCTGGCACCATTCAAATGACCTTGAACAGTCTCATCACTTCTTCTGGACGGAATTTATGGGTAAGGATCCAACCAGCAAGCTGTGGTAAGTGGTTGTTTTTTCGCAACCGTTTAAACTGTTTACAAACCGTTTCCAAACTGTTTGTGCCCACTGTGATGTTGACTGCGCCTCTGCTAGGTGC